>CM060964.1:90617348-90647348 GCA_030765045.1 Tenodera sinensis
AGAAAACAGCTGAACTGTACAAAATGGTTAGAGAGAAATAAAAGAGGTAACAGTGAGAAAAATGTTCGAAGATGAAGTGTTGAAAAATGTTTATAGAATGCAAAAAACAAACGGAAGTGGTCAGTGAGTTTGAGGGGTAAGACTTTTGGAAATGTTGTAATTGTTATGCTTTTGTGCATTGTCTGATGAATGCCTAGGGCTAATATCAGAAAAACACGTATGTGAATTAGCATAGCACTTATATTGATACGTATATTGTGTAAATTTCTAGATGGTATCCAGCTGGAATATCTGCTGGCTTCCAGCATATTTGTATAATTAGAATGGTTGTTTGTTTGTGTATGTGTGTGAGTGTGTGTGAACAGCATAACTAAAAAACAAAATGTCGGATGAATACCAGACTTGATATCTGGACTTCCAATGATGCGATAAGAAGATTTTCAAGGAAATAGCTCACCCCAAAACACCTTTGACATGGAACATTCCAAAATTCTTTATTTTCTCAAAAATGGTTCTAAGAATTTTGACTAGAAGACCATAATTTATGATATTTACATGGTAAATAAAATGTGTATGATGAATTTTGTGGGAATAACCTCTTGAGTACTCTTTATTTGGAAGAAGCCTGGTATAGTTCTTTATGAATGGTAAACCATAAATCATAGACAACCACTTATTGCACAGAAAATGTATATCTATTAGAACAATGAATTTATTTGAAATAGCTGTTTTTCTGGTACCAGCCTTTTCCGTGACATTTGCTGTTATTGGTTTCATATTTTCAATACTTGTTATTTTTAAGTGCTCAGTCATTCAGTTGTTTCTAGCAATGTCATGGAAAAAGTATGGAATATCAAGGCCAGCATATAGCGATCCTGTTTATCTCGAGTAATAGGATGAGCATGGACAAATAAGGTTTTGTACCAATAGCTTTTAGATGGTAGAAAAAGTAATTTGAACATAGGACACCAGATTTTTGTGACAATTACACACACACACACGCACGCACACAGACACTCATCTGAGGACCTATTATGTGGTAGAAGGTGTTTGATATCAACCCATCGTGGTGACTCTAAATGGATAATTGAGAGGCGAACTCTGTTATTTCTGGGCAATTATCTTATGTTCCTTTACGAAGACGATAACAGATGTGTGCATTGGAAACAAGCGCTAAATTCAACGACAAAATAGCGTCTGAAAGATTTGGTCTAACACCAATACGATTGATAGAAAATGTTTTACCATACTAAGCACTATAAAGACTTATTACAATGTGCAATGCCACTTTCAGTTTATGTTCAATAAATATGTTGATGTGGTGTAGGGAAAGGTTTCGTTTTAATATGTTATTTTATTTCATTCTCTATTTGTTGATTTTATTCGTTAAATAGTCCCAGCAAATACAACTCATGAATTTCAGATTCTCTAGAGAAATTATCGTTTCAATGATACGAAATTCACTCAGTCATTACATACAATAGGTTCCGCTATTCATCTAAATGATGAATATTTAAGGGGGTACGCCAAATTTTTGTTATTATTCCTGTAAGTTATTCTATTGCTTTCCATTTATCACAAGTAATATCATAAGACGACCGCCTCCATAGCGCAGTGGTAGCGCGCCTGCTTTTGGCGCGGAGGACTCGGATTCGATCCCCTGTACCGGAGTGGGGAGTTTTCCCCCGTTGGGCGGCCTGGCACGGGGCGCTCTCAGCCTTGTTGGGTCCTGGAGGTGACAATTGAGGAACTACTTGATACAGAAGTGGCGACTCGCGAAGGCCGCATAACCGCCCGGGAAGGCTTGGGAGGCCCTGACCACGTCCCACCCTTCAGTTCTGCACCCCAGTCTTGGCGCCCGTAGTGGGCAGAGGTGAGGGACGCAGCGGCCGGGCGGTAAGCTTTGGCGCGTGGAGGGCTGTTGCGCTAGGGGTTATTATAATGACGTTTGACCTAACCATTAAATTCTCTCGCTCCACTCGAGAATGTATGTGGCAAGGTCAGACCACCGAATATTTCCTAAGTAAAATATGAATTTAAATACTGGAGGTATCGCAAAAATGTAATCAGAAACTGTTAAATTATATAAAAAATAGCCTAAAATATGCTCATTTTGATTAGTGCAGTTCGACTTACTCAGCACTGCCAATTGAGGAAAACGAAACCCAAGAATTACATGTTCTTGGACCTTCTCTTGTTATAACAGAAAACCAGTTGGTAATCTCAAATAAATCTCACTTTTTTAACTTTAACATACAGCCTCTCTTCTGGAAAAATACGCCAATTATTAAAATAACTGTTAACAAATCAGCTGTCAAATTGAAATGGACTGCTATTTTGTTTGTTAATCGATTGTAATGTGTAACGAATTGTTCTTCAGCGATTTATGGGATTCAGTTGGCGACAATGACTAAACAAAAGAATGACCTGTGTTAATTTATCGCACCGATATTTGAGACAGGCATGGCAAATTTGTAGTCCCGAACACGTAAGAGGTACAGGTTCTTACTTTTCACACTGTAAACCCGGGTTGGAGTCCTGCTTAGATTCAGCTGTCTGCCTGTGGATTAGTATATTCTAGATGTTTCCTCGGTGCTTAAGATGAATTCATATCCATCCTTTCTACCGTAAATGTCTGCCTTCTGTCTAGGCTAACATTTTGAAGGTAGATTGGACCAATTTGCTTCCTACCTGGGTCAGTCGTCCTAAAAGAGCAACATTTCTCTCGCAAGAAAATCCAGTAAATAAAAACATAGATTTGGTATAATAATTAAAATTGAAAGAGGTGACAGAAAGGTTAGAGGATATCCAGAAACAGGATATATGTGGAAGTACAAGAACAAACAATCTCTAAATTTTTAATTGTCAATTACCGAGCACGGTGGCGCAGGCGGTAGCGCGTATGACTTGCATTCGGGAGGTCGTGGGTTCGATCCCCGCGACAGGTCTACCTCACACTTGGGTTTTTTGGGGGTGTTTTCCGAGTCGCCAGGCGAATGCTGGGTAGGTTACTTTCATCCTCCGAATTTTCTCTCCCTGCATTTCACTTCATCCATCATTTCCTCCATCCCTTAATCTGCTTGGTGAATTTCAGGGTAGAAAGCGTCAGCGGGAGTTCGGTGCAGCATGGTGGGAAAGGTGCTCTGAGCTACTCTGTCCCCTGTCACGAAAGCCGGGCTCCGAGTCGTGTTCTCGAAGATGAGGACCTTGAACCTCTGAAGGGTGCTCAGCGCGAATCGGGGGATCGGTGTACTGGCTGGTGTTGGTTAGTTTACACCCGGGAAAATGTAGGGACCCTATCCTCTGCTCTACCTGCGCCTGTCCCCTCTCGCTTCATCCCTCCCTACTGGGGGCGCCCCTTGGGGGCACAAAACATCTCTGAGGTCGCAGTGCCAAAGTCCCCCCGCTGGGTATGTCCTATTCTTACTACTTGCAAATGATGGCAACAAATGCGATGATACCAAGCAGCTTACGAGGTAATGATGACAGAATATGCCAACTTTGTGAAGGCGGGGAAAGTATAGAATTTTATCTAACTGAATATGAAGATACAAAAAATGGAGAGAAAAAATCTGGGACAAGTGAAATAATATAGGGCGTAATTCGATAACATTGAAAATATTAACAAGTAAACAAGAAGAAAAATCTGATGTGTTGCACTCACATGACTTTCTCTACTCTGTTACTAACCATTCTTACAAACTCTTATCCCTGTATCTTCTTCGTGTTAGTTGAGATAAACGTTTGTACAAATTATCTTATTGTTTATTTCCTTCTAGATACCAGGGGGATATCGGAATATAGTAGACTTTGAGCGCTTGTCAAATCTTTTAAACCTTTGAAATTTCGTTTTTTTTTTTTTTTTTTTTTTTTTTTTTTTTTTTTTTTGCACGACTAACATATATAAAATTTACGATCTTCCATTTCACGAAAGGTTTACATTTTCCGAAACTGATACAACTAACAAGGAATATCTCCGAAATGGTCCACTCTTAAGAAAAAATTCAGACATAAATTGTGTGTTTTGGTGAGATCTACATTTTTGTATAGTAAAACTTTGTCTATCTCTTACGGCTTACGAGTTATTCAAAAGTCATCCAGAGTAAACAGGACTAGATAGACTATAGCCAGAAAATTCAAAACATACATTTCTTTGTCATTCAAATATCTTAAACATGTGGCATTTCAATCAAAATCGTTAGGGCCATTTTCAAGAAAAACAGTTTTCGAAAAATTTTCCATGTAAAGGGTAGTTTAGAGTGGGGCTATTTTCTTAAAAATCTTCGTGTCGGATCCCTCAAAGACATTAAACATAAACACCAACTTTGGTTACTAAGCGACTTTTCGTTTTTGAGTTATGCTGTCCACAAACTGACACACAGACTGTCAGACAGACACACAGACGCACACAGGGACCTTTTCTAAAAATACTTTTTGGGATTAAGGAGGCCTCAAAACATACATTTACGGTGAAATCTTGACATCGAAATCTTGGGTGGAATACAATACTTCCTCTACTTACCAGTAGAGAAAGTAGAAATAGAAAAGGAAATTTCCTAATAAACGCAAAAGACCTAATAAACGCAAAAGAAGGCTCTCGGGGGGGCATCAACCACATCCCATCCTCCCGTACTACACCCCAATCTTGACCCCTGTTAAGGGCAGAGGTGGGAGACGCAGCGGTTGGTCGGTAGGCCTGATGGTCTTCCGCTGTTGCGCCGCGGAGTTTTTAATGGGGTTTGGCTACTAGATACTACCAGAGCTAAAGGTCAGAGAGTCATACTGATTGTGCAACAGACAAAGAAACGAACTAGGCACTATCAAGTAAATAGGCGTAACAAAATTACCAAGTGGAAATATCAATAAATTCAATTCAATTCCCTGAAATGAGGGAAAGCCAGGAGAAAATCGTTCAGGTGCGGACCAATATCGTAATAACAAGCACATTGCATTGTCCAACCATAAAAATACGATGCTCGTAGTGGGATCTATGTCGTCGAAAGCAACTGGTCTGAACAGAATGCATCCATGAAACTTCGTTTTAATAGATGATTATGATACAAGTGTGAAGTTCGTCTCGTATTTTCACCCCGAATGTTTCCAAAGAACTTAATGAATGTGCATCTTTTCGATGATAGTGAATATAGAAATAATTACGCGAAAATAAAATTAATTACTCTCAACTGTGCAAAAGGACTATTACTATCTGTGCGCTGGTGATCGAATAGCCACGGCTGTTAGTGTTGACCAAGCCAAACAACTGAAAGTGAGATGGCTACATGCGCTTATTGAGTTATATATAAATGCTGTATGAATTAAATCGCAAGTAAAGATTAACATATAGATAAAGGAAAGTAAAGACACCGAAATTTAGGATATAAAATCCAACTATCAAATGGTGCCGATGTGATATATGCACCATCTTTGGCGACGTCTGCAATATCGTTCTCCGATGAATCTGCTGCCAGCTGCTGCAGTGGTGAATTATGGGATCCTTTTCTCAGGTGGTTACGGATTACAATTTTTACTTTCTCTACTGCGTATAAGAAAGTAGAAAAAGTATTGTATCCCACTCAAAAATTCGATGTCGAGATTTCACCGAAAATATATGTTTTGAGTCCCCTGAATGCAAAAGAGAAAAGCATTTTTAGAAAAAGGTCCGTGTGTGTGCGTCTGTCTGTGTCTGTCTGTGTGTCAGCCTGGGGACAGCATAACTGAAAAATGAGAAGTCGGTTAAAAACCGAAGTTGTTATTTAAGTTTAATGTCTTTCAAGGATGTGACACGAGTACTTTGAAGAAAATTCCTCCAACCTAAACTACCCTTTACATGGAAAATCTTTCGAAAATTATGATTTTCTCAAAAATAGCTCTAACGATTTTATTTAAAATGCCATATGATTAAGATATTTTTATGGCAAATGAAAGGCATATTTTGAATTTTTTGGCCATAGCCCACGCAGTCCCTTTCACTCTTGATAACTTTTGCATAACTGGTAAACCTAAGACATAGAACAAATCGTCTACACAATGTAAATCTCGTAAAAACACAACTTATGTCCAAACACATTTTTTGTGGAGTGAACCATTTCGAAGACATTCCTTGTTATTTGTGTGTTTTGCAATACTTAAAATTTTCTCAAATGAAAAGTTCATTATTCACTTTTTTATCCTTTGGCCGTGCAAAGAGAACGGAATTTCAAAGCTCTAAAAGATTTGACTATCGCTCAAAGCCAACTGTATTCCCATATTCCTCTTGCATCTTCTAGAAAATGAGCAATAAGAGTTTGTAAGAATAGTGAGTACAAGAGTAGACAAAGTAATGTGAGTGCAACACATCAGTTTTTGCAAGCTTTTATTTAACTTGCAATATTTGTATATTCGGGTCAAATCTTGCAACTAAATTTTAAAGGAGTGATCCTCAAATAATTGAGCTGAAATGTTGCACACTTGTACAGTTTGGATGACAATGTATGGTTAACTGTGTGACATCGTTCTAAATCCAATATGGCAGATCGTCCAAAATGGCGGTCTAGTTATTTTTTATGCACTCCCATGATATGAGCATTAAATGAAAGGGTTTGCTGAGAAGAGTACGAATAAAATATATTGTACTCCAAAAGATGACAATATAGATATAAACAAAACAGGAGGCTACCTAAGGAGTTAGAAATATTCGTTGGGCCCAAGGTAATTTGCACATGTGTCCAAAGGACTGGTGAGTGGTGTCATTGGACATATTACAGAAATTACATGGTCCGGCTTCCGGAGAGCACAAAGGTATGACACTGACATACCCTTCGTCCGTATAGACTTCGGTAAAGATGGTGTTTACCTCGTTCAAGCCACGGTACTGCTGAGCGAAGGATGTTGTGTTGGGCTTGCACAGTACAGCTAACTTCAAATGTTTTCCGAGTCACATGCTCCTAGCTGCGGGAGGAATCCAGGTTGCCTTGTCTATTACTTAAACCAGGT
Source organism: Tenodera sinensis (assembly GCA_030765045.1). Taxonomy (NCBI): domain Eukaryota; kingdom Metazoa; phylum Arthropoda; class Insecta; order Mantodea; family Mantidae; genus Tenodera; species Tenodera sinensis. Next base: position 90,624,321 of record CM060964.1, read on the forward strand.
GGTCTCAAAGGTCAACTTGCCAGCTCATGTCTGTCGACAAGTGTGAGGAGCGTAATGTGTTTATAAGTCCAAAGAGAATATCATTCCAACATTTCTCTTACATTTGGTCGTCAGAAAGTAGTCGCAGCGAGGATGGAAACTAAATACTCGGCTATTCATGGAGACACACGTATGTGAGCTGTAAAATTTGCAAATTGGTTTTATTCAGCGAACATGAAACCGTATATTTGACTTTAAACTTCACATCTAAGTTTAAGGGACACTGGGAGTGAAATTTTGGTCAAAATTGTCAAAAAGTTGAAAATTGTTTTTTTACCTTAAAATGTTCCTGGAACACCTGTGCATTTGGATCAGCTAACATTTTTCAAATCCCGCACTTCATGTGGCCATTACGGCCCTTTCAAATAGCGCTCTTCCCTTAACGTACACAGCATGCTCCTATATAAAAGCCTGTTTTACTCAAAACTACATTTCTGCACATTCCAAAAGAAGGTCGCGCCTGAGTTTTGCTTCAAATTCAATGAAAATTTCCAAAATTATTCATAAATAGCAGCTAAACAAAACTATGATTCAATATTGATGTTATCGTTAACATGAATTCCAAAAACATTTTTTTTGTATGAAAAAAATCAATAATTTTTAAGATTAAATTTTCTTTGCTATTAAAAAAAATATGTACAGCATAATCAGCAAACTTTTCGCCACAAGCTTTTATATCATATAAATTGTGTAGTATAATAAATTGATGGATTTAATTTAATTTTAAGGCTATTTTCTTCTTTTTGGAGCATTTAAATAAATGCTTGTTCTTCATTTTTTCGCTATTAATTTATTTCATTTTGTGAGTTGTAAAATTAGAGCGTACCTTATGGCAGAAATGGATGGATCCTGGTAGAGTGACGTGGTCGCATCCCGTTGCCGGGTTTGCGGCCGAGAGTTGGCGAATATCTGGGTGAGCACAGATACGTTAGAGTGACAAGAGATCCCACGTGGATCAGACTTACAGAATGCGGACGGCCGATCGTTTTCTTTTGCTGCCACATCCGGGGAACATCCGTCACCTCCCCTGGAAACGCTTATGCCGTGGTTTACGGGAATATTTTCCACATTTAATTCAAACCGAACCTTTTTATTGGCCATTGTACTGGCATGTACCCTTGGAATGTACACTGAAATTTCCACAGCACTAACCTTACTCTACTTCCGACCTCACTAAGACCGAAGAACTGATTGAAGAAGACTGCAAGTTCGACCCAACCGTCGCCGATCACCTGGTCTGTTTATTTCTCCAGCGAACCTTATCTAAAGATAAGTGAACCCATAAAGCATGCCTTTATTTTATGAGTATCCGATGTGCTGTAGGTCTTTACGTTAGGCTAGCCCTTAATTGCTACATAAAAAGGAGATATCCAGCGGGCAATAAATACGAAATTATAACTCAAAGTACAGATAACGTAAATGCTTTTGTCTTCTCTGATAATCAATTTTATTCCAAGAAATAAATGTTTAAGCTTTGAAACAATCCGACTTCATCTTGCTGTAGATGGAGTATTTTGTAAGATGTGCATATATCCACTGTCGTAAGAGGTCATTCTATCGTAAATTCAAAACAGGGGTGCACTCAGCCTCGTTAGGTCCCTGAGGGGACAATTGAGGAACTACTTGAATGTAAAGTAGCAGCTCTGGTTGCGTAGACCGTATAACCGGTAGGGAGGGGTGCAGACCACATGCCACCCTCCAGTACTGCACCTCACTCATGACGAATGTGGTGGACAGAGGTGGAAGACGCAGCGGCTGGGTGGCAGGCCTTGGTCCGGAAAGGGCTGTTGCGCCTTGGGTTATTATAATATTGTTCTAGGGAGATTTTTGGTAAAATCTCTAGAAATCAATAACAATTTTCCTACGCCGTCATTCTTTTCTTAAATTTTTACATTCTCTACTCACACCTCATAGGCGGGGAAAATTTTGTACTCCACCCAAAAATTCAATATTAACGTTTCCAGGAAGCACAATTTGTGATCCTCCTAAAAACAACAACAAAAGAACCAAAAGTTTTTTTTTTTTTTTTTTTCTCTCTGGGTAGGTAAGAGGAAGTATTTCCCCCAAAATTCGGAGCCGATATTTTACCAGAAGTACAAGCCATTTTTTAAGAAAAAGGTGTGTGTGTGTATGTGTGTGTGTGTGTGTGTGTGTGTGTGTGTGTGTGTGTGTGTGTGTGTGTGTGTGTGTGTGTGTGTGTGTGTGTGTGTGTGTGTGTGTGTGTGTACGCGCGCGCGTGATTTGAACAGCATAGCTAAAAAATATGCTAGATATCTACCAAACACGAGTTTCATTTTCAGTATCTTACAAAAAATACAACGCGAAAATTTTCCATGAAATACCTTATCCCCAAACTACCCTTTACATGAAAACGTATCATTATTTTTAGGTTTTCTCAAACTGGCTCTAATGATTTTTATTACAACGCCATACGTTTAAGATATCTGTGTGTCAAGTAAACTGTAGAGCTTGAATTTTCTGGGAAATGCCTGTGACGTCCTCTTTGTTAGGAAGAAGTTTTGTATAAAGAATACCGCATAAGGAATAGACAAAAACGTACATCTCAAAATTGTATCTAGATCCTTTAAAAAGCAATCTATTTAAACTTAACTTTACTGTGACATCTGACAGTTCATGGATTCCGTATTTACTGGTTTGACATTTTCAATACTTCGTCGTGTTTTTAAAGCACTATCGTTATTCAGATATTTCTAGCGATAAGATGGAAGCACAATGCCAGAGTAGTTTTGTGACATCTGACTGTCGGTTCTGCTTTCTGTATCCGCCATGTACCTTACCCAAAAGTTTTAATGGTGCTATTTCTGCAAGGTTTCTTTTGATTATGATGAAGTGCAGATATAGAAAAATAAGCTTTCCTAGGAATAGTTTGTAATAATAAACCATTAGTGTGTAGAATAGGTATAACACATCAGATTTTTCAAACAAAAGGCCGCGCGTATCTATGAAAAGAAAGTTGGTTAAGGTATAAAACTTGCTATTTATCTGTCGGTATCTTCGGTATCTTTCACGAGCGCGATACGAAGTATTTCAAGCAAATCCCCACCCCAAACTACTATCTTGAATTTTACGGGAATAGCCTCTGAAGTCCTCTTTATTCTGAATGACTTTTGTGTGGTTGGTAAACTGTAAGAAACAGACAAAATACTACCAGACAACAGATGAGTTGTTGGTTAAAGCACAGCTCTGGTGATAATTTTTAGGGATACAAAATGATTATCTGGGCTTGTGGGTCGTGGCCTAGTGGAAAATCTCCTCCCCATTTCTCTATCATTGAGGTTCCTTCTCACTTTTAGATGTGCTTCTAGGTTTCGTGGTGTGCGGCAGTGCTAGGTAGATGGTGTGGATGCTTGTTCCAAAAGGGGTATTCCCCTTGGACACTAGAAGGCTGCCTAGGTTAAAGGATTGTTCATTCTCCTCTCTGGGTAGCTACTATAATGGGAAGGGTGTTCGAGGGAGGAACTCTTCGGGACTTTCACGCATCTAAGTGCCCTCTCTCCTATGGCTTCCGCATTTCCCTGGCAACGAGGAGGCGCATCCAGCTGCTAAGACTGCATGTCGTTTGCTGGAGTTATCCACACGCACTCTGCCTTTTAGCGACGTGCAGCGCTATTTCCGGCGCCATGTTTTATTTTTTTTTTTTTTTTTTCCGTTCTTGGACACTCAATTGCCGACAATCAAAGACACGGTACAACCCTGGCAGACCTCTTGCAGGGATTCCAGGGAAGAATTGATTTTAACCCGCTTGAGAATAGGCCACACCCGAGTCACCCATGGACACCTTTTGTGTGGGAATCCGGCGCCTGTCTGTGCTACGTGCTGCATTCCACTTTCCGTCACACATGTTCTTATTGACTGTCGGCTATACGCTCGTGAGCGCCAGTCCCTTCATCTGGGTCTTACACTGTGCTCAGTTTTAGACAACGACCCAGTAGCTGTGAATACAGTACTACGGTTTGTTGTCACTATTGTTTTGGGTAACCAAGTGTAAGGAGTATTATATTTTGGAGGTTTTAGAATTTTTAGGGTGTTTTACTTCTTCTTTAAACCTTTTTAAACGTTTTAACAGCTTATCTTTTTACTAAGTTACATTTCACCTGTTTTCAACTTCAGCTGTTTTAACTTTAATGTTTCAGCTATTTTAACTTTCATTTGTTAGCTTTTTAGGGGTGAAGTTTAAACAGTTGAGTTTGCTTGTTTTTATCTTTGGACTTGAGGCCCTAATGACCTAGTTGTCGACGGGCCCTTAAACACCACTCACTCACTCGCTCACTCACTCCTCAGTTTCTCTTCCTGCTATATATAGCAAAGTATTTGACATCAAATTTTCATCTTCGACGTGATCAGAAAGAAAGCATTGACAGAAAACCAGCTTTTTTCGGCGATTAAATCTTCTACATCAAGTCGTCACAAAGATCCATGCATGATCTTAATTACGTGGATCAAAACCCGCAAAGCTCTCTCACTACAGCTGATTTTTTTACCTTAACAATGATATTACCTGGCAAAGCCATGAAGTGTATTGGAACTAATGTGAAACTACCCAGTTGTTTATATCACAAAACATGGCTAGACGGTGTGCGTATACTCTGTTCAGATGCAATCGTATCTCCAGTACAGCGTCTCATATATCGGTAGTCGCGAGAGATCATCTATTTGTGTTTTATCACTGACTATACCCCAAGATACTGATATTTTGTTCTTCTAATTAACAAGATATGAAGCGACCGTAGCGCTCCACCATCAAAATCAACACGCCTTGGTTTGTCAACAGGTATCGTAAATATGCTACGAAAACAACAATATTGAGTGATTATCAGAGACAGGAATTTTATGTTTTAATAATCCATTTAATATATATGCATTTGTGTACTGAAAACTTCCATAATATGCTCATAAAAATATTAAGACACCACATTGTCACTTCACCTTCTTCGCGAGTACCACGCAGCCTTTTCTTCCGGACTTGACCCTGTGGTTAGTCGAACGGAGGACCTCTCTAATCTCCTCCAGTAATAGCATTGGCAGCAAGTCACAGCAGTCGTCACAAACTCGCTCGGAGAACAGCAATTTTGTCGCACCAGAAACACATTCGGTAATTCACGCACTAACTGCGAGAATCCTCACGTATATAGCAGCTGAAATTTTCCACAGAGTTCCAGAACGTTCGAGAAGCGGGCAGAATGGAATGGAAACTTCCATAGGATTCTGGTCACCCAACTTTCGATACTGACTCTGGTGTGTACGTCGGGTGAGAACACTTTATTACCAGGCCAGCCGGTACCTTCTACCTATAACGAAGAGCTATAGCTGCGACGAAATATTAACATAAAATAAACACTAAGGCAGTTTGATACAATACCTCCGAGAGTAAAACTGTTGTGGAAACCATATGAATTGTTTAGCTCAACAAAATTTATTTAATACCGAAGATTTAGGATATGCCCCTGTAACCCAACTTTGTCGCTATTTTCCATTTGGCGTGATTATATAAAACAAGATCTTCACTGTTTACAAGCATCAGACCACTGAACAGAATGACCTTAAATTTCAACTGGAGAAACGATTACAAATCTGCAGGAACATTTTCGGGTTTCTAAAACTACTAATAATCGGACATTTTGAAACGCTTTTCTATGTGTAAATTAGTAGATTACATTCTTATAAATGTTAAAAGATACTAAAAAACAACTGCCGCAGTTAAACTCAATTCTGAGAACTCCTTGATACCGAGAGGGAATCTACGACCAAAAGGGCAGGAATTCGACGATGTGATATGAACTATTTATTGCGTTTCCTGTGGGCTGTCATCAGTTTCGCCAAGTTTCAAGACTCACACTCAACACCACGTGTGCCATGTTAAAATTCCGAGACCTTTCTTATCCCTATAATTTTCAGAATTGCCTCAATGTGCCTGGCAACAGCTTGACTCTGACTTTCCAGGATCTGACCTTAAGCTAATGGTTTTCTGGTCGACTGAATTCTCTAGAACTCTAATTATTTGAGATGCAAGAAGGAATTCACTATTGACCTCATGCAAATTTTACGTTGCCTAAATTCGGCGAGAGGGAATTAGGCGCTCAGTTACGGGATCCCCTCGCCTATCTCGCTCGCAGATACGTGAATCCCGCAGCTGTCTAGCGCCTAGTGAGATTGCCCATCTGTGAAATTTGAAAAAATCACCAATTTTTGTTCAATTCTTTTTAAGAATTTTATAATAGATGTGTATTTGTATACATGCATTATGGAATTAAAATAATATTACGAATTAGAAAAATTTATTTTGAGTAGTTTGAATAAAATAAAATACAAATTTGTATACGTTTATGGTAATAATGCTCCTTGGAACTATTTTCCAAACAAAGACATTCGGAATTCTACGGTTAGTTCACAATAGATAAGGATACAAACATTACCCAGCTTCTATGTGTTATACCACTTGGAAGGAAAAATATATGATCATATATCTTAATTTGTGAAAATTTCACTATGTTTGGAAATCCTGGCTGAAATAAACTCTTTTAAATGAAAATACAGTAAAATAAGTTTAAGTAAGGAGGTAAAGTAAGTTCTAAATAAAATGCATTTTCATCCATTTTTCACCAATAGGTTACCTTAATTAAGCTAATGTCTGTAACCCATGATTATGACACTATGCATTGATGTTAACTTACAGAAATTGTTTTTGCAGATATTTATCTATCTTCCTATCATTTCTTTATAAACTTATATATTTTCCTCTAAATAATTCCGGTATCAGAAGCAGCATAAAACATTGTTTAGTTTCTTGTATATTTAGTAATTAACTCGCATACCAAATGAGTATACTTTCCGGCAGCAAAGAAGACATAATATACATTTGCATTAAAATCCTGTCCCTAGTGATTACTGTGGAGTTACTTGTACTTGTGCTCCCAGCAAGAAACTCTTTGTAAGAAGGAACCTCACCTCCACTGGCAGGCAACGCAACCCTCCTGAGTAGGGTCCGGACCGTTAGCAGTAATTAACAAGGTTGAGCATACAACAGGACGAAGGGAATTTCAACACAGGTATATGCAATGTTTACATTTTGTTACGGAATGTGATGGGGGAAGTCGGAGGGGTTTGCTGTTATCTAGTTCAGAGACGGGTAGGGACGGAATTGTGCAGAGGAGGGATGCTACATGATGTGACAGTTCGTTTTTCAGCAATATCTACTTTTTTGACTGCCTAATTTCCATTGCTATAGTTCTTAAATCTTCACAATGCAGGATACTCTGATTCTTAGAGTTTCTGCTGCACTAGACGTGGATTTTTGGCAAGAATCTACATACATTTTTCGAAGGGTACTGTTTAACGCCCTTCTTTCTGCATACGACAGCATAGAAATGGACACTTATTAATTTACGATACATGTAACGATATAATTGGGAAAGAAAACTGGGTATGGAAATGATCCAGGCCTAAGTTTAGGGTACCTCCCCGGCATTTGCCAGTTATGTGCTTCCCAGCTAACCATCATTTTCTGTGCCCAAAATTTCCTTTATGATTATCTGTTTCAGGGTTGAAGGACCAGGCAACGGTGTTCGGCGTGTTGCGGGTGGCCGGTGGATGTGCACTTTGTGTCGGACTGCTGACGAACCCCAGGAGTGCTTGTGGTCAGGCTTGAAAGGAAGGTGCTGAAGGAAGGTGCTGAAGGAAGCTGCTTTTTGCGATTCTTTCGTCAGCTGTTTAGTGTAATGTCGGCCATTTTGAACTCTTGGTGACTGCCGATAAACTGTGTCCACTATAACTTGTACAGTACATGGTTTACATAGAGTATGTGCACAGATTGGATCCTAATGTGGACAAATTGATCTCAAACCGTAAAAAGGCGTTTCTTCAGAGCCAAAATACAGATCCTGCACTTTCACGTAGACCCTTAGTTACGTGTTGGGGCACATGGTTGGAAGCAGGAAGTATTATACAAACAATTTTAAAAACTTAAGTCGATGATTGATGAAGTAAATAACGAGAGCTTCTTCAATTTAAATTCTTCAGAACTTACTCCACGGCAGTGTACTAAAAATTGTCTTGTATATCTGCAAATATGAGTGTTCTATTTCACTCTACAAAAATTAGAAACAACAACCAGCTTATTAGTGAAGTACATGACATTGGGAAAAAATAATTCATTTTAGGGTTCAAAAGTGGAAGCTATTAAACAAAAATGTAAATGTAGTTCGAACAAAATTGTGTAAAATTGCCAAGGTTTTGGAAGGGGAAGTAGATGTTGGCGAAATTGAAAATGTGTGCACCAGTGACATTCCTTTGACGAAATATGCAAGACTAACAACGTGTCATGTTGAAAGATCCTTCTTCCGGTGTCGTGCATTGTTTCGATACAGCCCACACCGGTTTGTGATGGAAAACGTTGACAAAGTTTTCGTCGTTCACTGCAATGGCGTGTTGTTTTAATCTACCACTACCTCAGCATGACCAGTGAGCTATTTTTTAACACAAATATTTATAGTTTTTTAATATTGAAACAAAATCCCTTTGACTTTAATGCATATTTTTTTACATTTTTCCTACATAAAAATAAAATATTTTAAAGTTGTTAGCACAAAAATCTGTTCTCTGGCGATTGTAATGCATTTCTGCCTCAGTAAATGTGTTTATCAATAGTATGAGAACTAAATAAATTTTAATGTCTGGGGTAAACATGCAAAATACTTGGAATACAGGAAGTTCAATTTCCTACACATAACATGAATCCGAAGTGGATAAAAAAAGGAAAAGAAAAGAACAAACACTATCTTCGAAAAATATTTTAACTGTCATTCTCATAGTTCGTGCTTCTTGGGAACAACATTTTAACATTTGAGGATTGCTAAACTAATGTTCACAATTACAGGAATTGCGAACATACCTCCTTAAGAATGGGATAAGAAAACGCCTTTGTCGCTCTCTGCAACCTTGTGTTTCGGATCCATAGCTTGAGAACGAGTGTAGTGCTCGATTATACATGTTGATATCATTGAGTATCATTTTTATACTAAAAATGAGATGGGCTCTTCTGCGAGTACTTCACTGCAACTCTTAGTTTCACTGACATATAAAGTTGACGTGTGTACTGAAATTATTGCCACAGTGACTGTCCATCCATGTATGATAACTGTAAGAGCAGGGGAATCGGAATCATGGTTTATTTATATCTCTTACGTTATCTCAATGTAATTAAGACATATAATGGGGCATATCTTAATTTTTGTCCAGTCGCTGTATTGCAGTATGCCCAGCAGTAAATGCAGATATCACTGAACGATGAAAGAGGACAGAGGGACAGCAAGTCTAGACATTGACAAACTTTGAAAACACTAAAGAGCTTAGTTACTGAGCGGAATGGCTCAGGCGGTAACGTCTGTGGCCCGCAGTCGGGAGGTCGCGGGTTCGATCCCCGTGGCCGATCTTCCTGAACCAAGGGGTTTTCTGAGGATTCCCCGGGTCGCCAGGCGAATAATGGGAAGGATTACCATATCCCCCAGATTGGAAGGCGAGCCCTCTGGTTTCCACTCCCTCCCCATGGGATGGTACAAGAGGGGGGAGGGGAGGTGGTTTCCAAGTCCCGTGCACCCCTTGGGAGTACGAACCCGAAGGGGTGGGAGAGGAATCGGGCTGAGCTAGCTTACCCTAGGGTGCTTCTAACTGGAAAAATGTAGGGACCCTGCCCTCTGTTCTGTGGTAGAAAGGCTCCGGCCGCCCTGTGGATTCATTCGTCTCATCCATCTTCCCGGGAGTGCTCCGTCAGGGGGATAAGCACAAAAGGTACTGTAAAGATCGACTTGCAAATAATACCTATACTTACATCAGTCAAACGAATGTGTGTATTCCTTAACCCTATAGCTCAGTCAGTAGAGCATCTGCCTGCTTTGCGAAGGGCCCAGGTTTGACTCCCGGCTGTGGGGTAGGAATTTTTCTCTAGTTAAGATTACTCTCTCTCCTTCACAGAGTCTGAAAACATGAATGTACGTTTGATCTAATGCACATAACCCAAAGAAAAATCACAGTATACGAGTCACCACCACCGCCGATCGGCAATATGTTCCAAAGTAAAAGGCCACTGATATGGCCATAAAGGCGGGATACAAATGGAACAAAAAAGAAAATTGAAGGACAGCCCGGAGGACCTTAGAATGAAATATACAGAATGGAAGGGAAGTCATTACAGTAATTTAAACCAGTGATAGATCTCGGTATTTGGAACACATTTTGTATCTTAGTTTTTGCCTTTGGCCATTTCCTACGGAGATATTTTAATTTTATTGAAAACAAGCTGGCAACACTGTAGGTTTTACTTTCACTACGTCAGTACATCAACAAACACACGTGTGAATTGTTAGATGATCCCGACTGATTGTCCTGCTTAGCAGTTGACATAACCAAGCGTTTGAATGACTTCAACCTAATACTACAGGGTAAAGAAAAACTCATCAGTGATGCGTATAGTGTAGTTAAGCCGTTTCAGTTGATACTTAAATTGTTCAAGAGTCAAATTACTTTGGAGAACTCTCTCTCTCTCACTCTGTGCGTGTGTGTGCCAGCAAACATTTTCCAAAATAAATCTGCAAAATCAGCGCATCCAGCTTCAATGATGGACATCTCCAAAATGTGTTGTTTCTAACCACATCCCAGCAGGAGTCAGACATCAACAATTTATTAAGTTCAAAACACCAGTTCCCTGCTTCTCATTAGATGAGTTAAATGAATGTTTACACTAATAGCACAAAGCTTTTCGAAACTGGCTAATACAGCAGTGTCTCGCTGATCCGAGGTAATTAGGTGTGAAGGTATCTCGGATTCGGGATAACTCGGACTACATGGAACACCACAGCAAAGATTATTTCAACGATAACTCTCTGGAAAGTCATATTTGCTCAATAATTGCTCTATGTGGCAAGGGGTACACTAACTATATCGTCTGTGCATAGTGTTATACACGCTCTGCGTTATGTATTTATAAGTGAATCTGAACGAACACATTTTATTTCATAAATGGAGCTGTTACAATAATAGGCTTTTAAAATTTATCTGCATAATGTTACGAACTGAACTGCTTGTATGTCTCCAACGTTGGTAGGGTGAGGACAGCCCGAGATGCCATACGTGTACTGCCCTTGTCAGGGATTAACCATTAATGCGATGGGATGTGGGATTTGCAGGATGGCGGGTGTAATTGAGGTTGGGGCAGTAACAGCAGGTAGTAAGATTTGCTCCTCAACTGCTGCCGGTCAGGGAGCAACGATTCTTGTGCACCGCCGGTGTTATAACTGTACCCAAGCTTTTGTTTTTTAAATTAACGTCCTACAACGTAATGTCATATTGGGCGGTGAGTAAATGAAACGGGTGAAATGATGCTCAAATGAGCCCGGGGTCCATGGAGCTTTAAGTTATCGGACATTAGTCTTTTCAGGATAAGGGAAAACCTCCGTTAAAAAAAAAAAAAAAAAAAAAAAAAAAAAAAAAAAAAAAAAAAAAAAAAAAAAAAAAAAAAAAAAAAAACCTTACCCGGATAACTTACCCTAAGCGAGATTCGAACTTGCGACCTCTTGAACCTGAGGCACACACGCTAAGCATCATGCAACCGAGGCTGGGCTTCTTCTGCTGATGAAGTTGCTTCGATGTTACCGGATGTACCCGCAAGGTATGTAATCCCCAACAGACCTAACCAGGGTGCTCCGATGGAGCAGCAAAGGATCGTAAAATTTTGCAACCCGGCGCCTAATTTCATCCTCCACATATGGAATAGAGTTAGGGTCCCTAACATGTGCTGAAGGTCCTTCAACTCGACAGCTGAAAACGCCAAGCATCCGTTAGCCTCTTGCTCCCCTCCGGCAGGTCAGGAAACTGCAATGCCACCCATGCGTCGAAAACAGCAATTACAGTTCTGAAAGTCCCCACACAGCAGCGCCAAACTCGCCCATTATCAACACTTCAGACCCTATAAGATCGGATTGAAATGAAGGTGAAATAATGTGGAGGGACGGGAAATTCAGGGGATGTAAATATCTCTCCCAGCATTCGCCTGGTGATCCGGAAGCACCCTGAAAAAACCCCATGGGTCAGGAAGGCCAGCCACGGGAATCGAATCCACGAGCTCCCGAATGCAAGCCTCACACTTTACCATGGAGTCATCTTGCTGGGCAGGACAGACATTACAACCCAGAGCAGAAGAGATGCTGTCGCGAGCGAAGAAACCAAATTAGACAGCAGGTGGCGCAGAAAACGCCTCACGGATATACCTATACGTTTTTAGCCCCGAAAGTGTGAACATTCACAAATTATTCCTTGCGGAGGACATCAATCGCACAAATGATTGGTATCGACCTCAACTGATCGGAGTTAGTTTCATCGTCGCTAATGTAAAACTGGAAATTTGCCTCTTTTAAAGAGCCGCATAAATGTTTTCATTTCCTTAATGGACAGAGTTTTAGGGTTTCAGCATGCGGTTTCATTACAAGGCACTTCGGTTTTCGCAGCATTGCTGAATGCAATTATTTGATAGTGCTCTCACTCTCAAAGCCGTCTAGACAGCTCTTGGTGTGTTGTCATCTCCCTGCATGGCAAACGAATCTGTCAAGTGATGGCTTCGTTTGGCGTGTATTCATCTGTGACTCATAACAACAGACCTTCTATTGTCACTTCCTTTGAGTATATATACATTTGAATTTATTAACACTCCTGTTGTTTCATGTTCGCACAAATTTTCAGTGGAATGATACTACGTTATATCATAAAATAAAGACCTCTGCACAGCTGTTCAATTTCCACTCATTACCGATGTGTAGCAAAAGGGGAGGGAGGCAGCATTGCCCTCCACCAATAATTTTAACCCTTGCTTTTCATAACTGTGGACGATACAATAAAACCAAGTATGAAGATAACGTTCATGCTAATATGATTATGTAGCACTCTAGTTAGTGAATCTTAATCTTATAAGCGGAGTTAGGCATATCAGCACAACCGACTAGATATAACACTGCATTGGGTTTAAGCACTAAACCAGTGGTGCTAATGGAGGGGACACGAGGATTAACCCACCCCCTGTTCTATTCTTCGGTTTACCTACTGCCCAAGAATCTTATAGTCTCTTAGCATTGTGTCGCCATGAAGTTCGACGACCTCCAACACCTGTGGTGGAGGAGGAGAACAAGAGGACAACGCGGGTCACAAATGTGCATCACTGTACTAAACCCTATGTCTTATAGTTATAACCTTACACGACTGACATGTTTTCCTCCGCGTTGCGTTTGTTTCCCCTTTCCCATGATTGGCCAATGCACGCCTTCGAATGATATCAAACAAGCCGCATGCAATGCAATTATGGTGTAGTGGCAACCCTACTACAAATAGGTAAGTTTACCACACAAGGACAATTTTGTGAAACGCGCTAATACAGCGCTAATAAAACACACATGCACAGATGTAAATAGTTCAAGCACGCGCCACCATAGTGCTAATGTATATAGTACCGGTATCCTGAACGAGACGGCCGAACCATAACGCAGCGATTGCGAGTTGAAATAGAGAGGACTGGCAGCCAGCAGGCAGTCTGAACTGGCTCCTCGCCTCGGGCTACCGTTGGCACGAATAATTTCCAACCTGAAATGCGCCTTTTTCTAAGGTAACGACCCGTCCAGACCTAGCTCTTCCTCTCCCCCATCCCACCATCCGTCGACGTCTATCTTCGCTGATGTGACAATCCCAGGTGGTGTTTGAGCTCCGCAGATCTCTCTGCCTGTGTGTCTCGCACCATCAAGCAGGAGCCCCACCGGCACTAGCTAGTCCTCTAGACACTCTTGCGGGCTGGTGTGTCGAACCCAGCTTGATCCCTCGCAACCATGGGTCAGGAAAGTCGACCATGGTATTTCGAACCCGCGACCTCCCGAATGCGGGCCACATAGTTAGCACCTGAGCCATCCAGCTTGGTTAAATAATATGTAACTCAAGCATGAAATTTAATACTTGTTGCTCACAGGCAGACAGATTAATATACGTGTTATATTCAACAACTTTTCTTGGTTTGGTAAATCTCAGAACGTAAAATTTCCGGTGAAATCACAACATCGAAATTTTGAATGGAAATTTTCAGTTTATCTGTCATAGAGCCTAAAGCTACAGAAATAACAGCAGAAATTAGCAGTAAAAGCAGTCTCTCATTGCCAGCGGTGGTGCATACGCTCTATTCTTACGTTACACGAAATGCTCCCTCATCATAGACATGTCTACCCTAGGCACACAAAGTTGGGTACTGGACATAACGAAAGCGGTAAACGGAGTGGCTGCGCGGGCAAATCGTACAGATTGTGAGCATTACTTGGCATAGGAATATGACTAAGCGCTTCTCCACTTCAAGTTCCAAAGAATGCAAAGCACGACCGCAGGGAAAGATCCGGAGGGGTAGTTAATGGACTTCAATATTTGCCGTGTTTACAGTTGCCTTTAGCAGCAGCCTATACTTCCTTTCCTAACTCTTGCCTACGATTCCCAGAGCAGCGCCTTCACCATGAGTGAGCTACGTCTCATGGTAATTGATTTGGGTGCCTTCTACCTTCTACACTAGCAATATACCCTGGGTTCCATAAATGCCGTCCCTACTGCTTCACGGGGCATTTTACCAACCTTCTCATCCAGCGCGTACATATAAAAGCCGGGAGAGAAGGGGTGTTTGGAGCGTTTCACCTTTGTTGTTTGACCAAGAAGTAGTGTATGTTAGAGACCCTAGGACTACATTTTTTGATGAAAATGACATTTTTGTTTTAATCATATGATATAAAATATTTTATAGACACCTGTGAATCATTTTTGCCAAACATTTTTCACAACCCGCCATTTTTAAAAGTCCAGCCACATGTTTAAGCCACCCATGTGTTTCATTTTAAACACACTGTGGTGCACCACACTGATGTTTTCTTTTTTTCCCTCAGTTTTGAATTTTGTATGAAATGTATTCCTTACATTACGGTTTTGCTCTCATCTGTATGCAAATTTGCTTGGGTACATAATCTAAAACGTGTTATAGAAAGTTTCAAATATCCATTCGATGATTTCCTTATTCATTAGCCCGCAAAAATAATTTTTATGCTGAAGGAAAAAGAATTTTGACACTAACAATTTCACAAAACCAAAAATGTATTTCTGAGCAGGTAATTACACCAACTGCAATCAACTACTTTAATTTGTTTTCAGTTTACTTAAGCATGAGAAAATGAAACTAATATACTTCTCTGAAAAATGCAAAGGAGGTTTTAAAAAGAATTATATTTTTTCGCTGGTTAAAAGAATTTAATTCTATTATCTGAGAAACTGTCTGAGCTAGAACATGGGGGTTTTGCAGTTATTTATTTATACGTATCAAGTTTGCCAATTTTCAAGTAAACAGATGCAAAATTGAACAAGTTTGAACATTCAATTCCAGTGTCCCATAATTGCCGACGCGATGTGTGCAACTATTGCGGAGATGCATCGGGGAAGAAATGTGGGCTGTGGAAAATCAATTTGTCATTTGAAGACATTGCTTGAAGTTATATATTCAAATGTAAATAATGTAGAACTATGCACGTAAAACACGACACCACTGCATTTGCGAAAGGGTAAACAGGTACTCACAGCTCCTCCTTGCTATATGCATACGCTGCTTGTGAAGGCCAGTAGAATGCTTCCCAATGCTGCGAGGACGGCATAAATGGAAGCGAGTGTACCTTCTTCAACTCTGCAACGAAAATACTGGGAGTATGATTTTATGAATCTGATGGAACTGTATGACCCGAAAAGGGAAGAGTGGAAAGCAAAAGTGAAGCGGACGCATCTGACCATGCTTTTCTAACCATGAGTGAAATGACTTCTTATCCAATAATGTTAGAAAACACACACACAACTGTAAACAATATAATTTTGATATTTAAATCAATCACGTAACGTTCTCACTAAGGTTGCCATGTGCTATGTACTTACTACATACGCCGAGTATCTCCCACGTATTATGTCATACTACTTTTGACCAATATCCATAAGTCTGCGACACCACGTGTTTCATCCATCATGGCTGCTTATCCCCACAATGGTTATCACCTCCCTAACATTTTTGTTTATCACTAGAACTCTGATCTTCATGGCATGTCATATTTTTATCCTGGCTCATTTTTCCATGCCTAGGTTAATTTAAGTATGTTTCCAACATTTTTGAACGCAATGAATAAGTATTTATCGGTCATATAAATATATATTTGACCATATTTCATTGTTAGGTTATATTTTTGCCAAATATACGAATAAGAGCATACTTTCTGTCATACTTTATGTAGTATTTATCACTTAAAATATTTTTGTAAAAAGAATTTCACATCCATTCCACTTTCTTGATGCTGCAAGCTACTATTGCATAAACTACAGTGATATGAAGATTTTCAATACCTTAGACGAAGCTTATTCATCTTCAATTATAAGGTCAAGAAACTTAGGTACATAAAATCAAATTTCTCTTAACACTAAAGTCCATTACTTGCCTTGAAATCCTGGGAATCAAATTATGTGGTATACTAACCACTGTGAACGAAACTGAAAGTGAGTTATCGAGTGCACAGGGTGAAGTAGCTGACAAAGTTAGGGAAAAATTGCGTTATGTGCTTGAAGGAAATCCTGCAACATTGTGTAACATTACTGATATTCTTTGTGGTAAAAAAGCAGAAGTCCAGGAAAATGAACCACAACTTTCTGCTAATGATTTCCTCACTTTAAGTTTGCACCCATTGGATCATTTGAAAGTTTCTCCAAGTATAAAATTCTACTTGCTGACAACAGAGAAGCCTTGAAGTTTGACTATCTGAAACTACATGTCGTTATTGAGCGCAATTCTGCTGAAAATGAAGGTTAAGAGGGGTATGAATTGTTTCATCTCTAACTATTAAAAGTGTATTTTTACTTTCTCTACTACGTTTAGTAAAGTAGAGGAAGTATTGAACTATTGTATTCCGCCCAAAAATTCAAAGTAGAGATTTCACCGGAAATATGTTTTGAGGCCCCCTGAATCCAAAAAAGCATTTTTAGAAAAAAGGTCCATGTGTGTCTGTGTGTCTGTCCGTCTGTCAGTCTGTGGACAAGATAACTCAAAAACGAAAAGTCGGTTAAAAACCAAAGTTGGTATTTAAGTTTAATGTCTTTCAAGGATGCGACACGAAGGTTTTGAAGAAAATAGCCCCACCTAAACAAATTATTCGAAAATTTTGATTTTCTTGAAAATGGCTCTAACGATTTTGATTAAAATGCCATAAGTTTGAGATATTTTTTTGTGACAAATGAAATATATATCTTGAATTTTCTGGCTATAGTCCCTATTTACTTTGGATGACTTTAGCATAACTGGTGAACCGTAAGAGATAGACCAAATCTTACTATACAAAAATGTAGATCTTGTTAAAACACACAATTTATGTCTGGATAAAGTTTTTTGTAGATTGAACCATTTCGGAAATATTCCTTGTTATTTGTGTAAGTTTTGGAGAACTTGCAATTCTGTCAAATGGAACATCGCAATTCATTTTTACTTTCTCTACCGGTAAGTAGAGGAAGTATTGTGCTCCACCCAAAAATTCGCTGTCGAGATTTCACAGGAAGTATATGTTTTGAGACTCCCTGAATCCAAAGAAAAGCATTTTTTTCAGCAGATTTTAGGTCATAGAAATACGAACCCTATTTATCACCTCTGTAGCATTGGTTTCTTTGTTTGTCAACACTTCAGACAGTTGGAAACGAGAATAACGGCTCATAACAGAGTACTGTCACCTAGCGGAGTACTTGTAATGGTGAGATGCTACAATAATACATTTTCAACACACTTCAGGACTTTAATAAGTTGATTAATATAGGATTGCATTTGCTTCTTCTAATACATATAAGTACATATAAATACATGAAGATAGAAAGGAAAAAAGTGTCATATCTGGAACGCATACACACATACATGACAGATAGACGGACAGACACAGTCAGACATAACTAGTTGTTGAAAATTGCAAGTTATTTTGTACTCGTGGGGTTGTTCCGTTAAGGTAGCCTGGCGTTCCGGACATCACCTTTTTTTCCCCACGGCGCAAATATGCTGTCTTCCAAACGTGAAGTAATTAAATAAACCCCATTCGAGGTTCGATCTTCTCTGGCCAAATCAAAACCTTTAGTGAGATTATTGTTGATAATTAATGGATTATGCACATTACTAGAACTAAAAATGAAGTATAAAGAATGAACTAAGTCATTATAAAGTGTAATGTACAATCTTTGATTTCAAACTATGTTCTATTTCCATGACTTCATTCAAGCATATAGAAACACGGTGCTGAATTCAGTTAGCACAATTTACTAGACAGCATTTATGAGAATACCATTCAACTGTCAATCAGTGCATGAAATAAGCATCAGGAGTTAAGATGTAGAAAATGAAGTTTACTAACTGCTGAAATAAATCGAAGAAGTTACGATTTTGAAAGCTAAGCACAATGGAATCAGTTAATCTTAATACGTATTGAAGTCGGTGTGTGTGTGTGTGTGAGTGTGTGAGTGTGTGTGTGTGTGTGTGTGTGTGTGTGTGTGTGTGTGTGTGTGTGTGTGTGTGTGTGTGTGTGTGTGTGTGTGTGTGTGTGTGTGTGTGTGTGTGTTCCTTTTAGATTTCTACAACAGTGGTGCCCAACTTTATGTGAAAGAGAAGAGAGCAGATTTGCCTCCACCTACTTTTCACCCAACTATGATGCATTCCTGGGACTTAAACAAACCTCTCTAGTGCTTGGTTGCCTGAATTCGCGAAGGGGAAATCCTTCATGCACAAAATGAAGGAGTTGGGGTAGGGCCACAAGGTGACATCATGAGCACCCAAGAGAGAAGATTGGGCATCGCTGTTCTACACCGATTTCCGACCAAGCTTGGCACAGATAACCTTTGACACAGGGTGAAAATTGAGGGGGTCAGTGCAACAGTGGTATAACCCATCTTTTCTAAATATGGAGAAAAACTGAGTTAAAGTTAAACACACCTGGTTCTTTTTAGGATAAGAAAAGGCTCATTTGAGTCATATTGATTGTTCAATGATATTTTCTCAGCCTATTAAACCACAATGCACTAATCAGTGCTAAAATATTTTTGATACATAACAGATTTTGTGGTGTGCTGCTATTCTTTTTTCTCTGAGGGAAAATATTAGGAACTTCAATTTAATAATAAGGAATGGGTTTTGGTCTAAACCATATGGTGGGAAGATAGTGCACATGAAAACCTAACAGATGGCCTCAATATTGCAAATTGTGTATCGGTGAGGGTTAGACCACTGTTGGGCTGACCCCCTCAATTATTCTTTGGTTAGAATTTGACATTTCACTCCAATTCACACAATTAATTATTTAATTTTTGTGATGTATATAAAAGCTGGCAATATCATCCACATTGTTAACCATAGTCATAGTAACTCAAACATTACCAACATAAGAATTACTCACGTTTTCAGGACCTCATAAAATAAGACTAGCGAGTTTATATAGTATTCCTTGGAGTTCTCATTTCAACATATCTACAATTGAAAGAAAAATAGGTAATAAGTACTTTTAAAATAGATATCAATAAACCATTATTGTTTGACTTTTGGGATCATTAGAGGATGATATTGTAACCATCCCCGCTCCCTGAGGGGGTAGCTCCCAGTACTCTGCAGCTCAGGTTTCCTGTTATTCTGAAAGCATTATGATGTCTTCACAGTAGGGTGTGAAGCGGGCTGCACATGTGTGTTTCCTCGCTGGCTACACGCCATCCTAAGGACCAATTTCTAGTGATGCAGTGCAGTTACGGAAAAGTGATAGACAAAGAAGTCAGGTTGCCGACTGATCAGAAGAAAAGACCTTGAAAGCGAGGTCTAGTTGAGCACGACTTCACCGACTGTGGCGGTTAAGGCCATGGCCTTTCCCCCAGCTGCGTTCCGAATCTTCTGTGGCCTAATGGCTATATCACGTGCTTTGTACCTCTTACTGGTGTGTAGCAACAATTCACTAAACCAATGATCTAAAATTCTTTGAACAGATAACTAAATTTCGCACTTCGTTATAGTTACAAAGGGAATAGCGATAGACATATGTTCAAGAATTCTGTTATATACTGGCCCTTAAACTCCACTTAGTCTTTCCATGCAATCGCGAGAAACAACTGAATATCGACCGGACTGCAAAACAAAGATAAAAATGTTCGACAATTCGCACCATTAATTCGGATATTTCGGAAATGGCGTATGCCATTGAAAAGTTATTTGAAATAAACTGTGTGTTTTAAACAGACCTACATGTTCACTTTCTCTACTACGTATAGTAAGTAGGGGAAATATTTTATTCGACTCAAAGTTTCGTTGTCGAGATTTCACTGGAAATATGTTTTGAGGCGCCTGAATTAAAAAAAAAAAAAAAAAAAAAAAAAGGATTCTTAGAAAAAAGTCCGTGTGCGTGTGTATAAGTGAATGGCATAACTCAAAAATGTTAAAAACCAAAGTTGGCGTTTAAGTTTAATATCTTTCAAGGATGCTACACGAAGATTTTGTAGAAAATTCCTCCAACCTAAATTCTCAAATGGAAGGTCGGTACTCGCCTTTTTATCTGTTTGGCCATACAAAGAGAACGGAATTTTAAGGCCTTCATATAGTGACCAGTTTCAAAGATTTGACTATCGCTCGAAGTCTACTGTATTCCCATACTCCCCTTGCACCTACAAACAAATATTCAATAAGATCATTTCTGCTAATGTTTATCTTGACTAACGTGGAGAAGATAGAGGAATAAGAGTTTGTAAAAATAGTTAGTAAAAGAGTAGAGAAAGTCACGTGAATGCAACACATGGGATTTTTTATACAATACACTTACCATTTAGGAGATATTATGCAACACTTTTTCGGAATGAAGATGACTTCAAGGCTATTCTATGAAAATTTAGGATACACATTTTATTTGAGATTTTGTGCTCTCAGCCTCGTTAGGTCCTGGGGGGCCAACTGAGGAGCTACTTGATAAAGAAGTCGCGACCACAGATTGCAAAGGCCGCATAACTGGGGGCAGACCACGTCCCACTCTCCAGTTCTGCACTCCACTCACGACGCCTGTCATGAGCGGAGGTGGGGAAGGCAGCGACCGGTAGGTAAACCTTGGCCCGAGAGGGGTTATTGCGCTAGGTTTTATTTATTTGTAGAAAAATAATATGTATATTGTGAAATACGTGCATATTTAAGATATTTCACGCTGTGAAATCACACTGTAAAGCCAGTGATATAAATATAATTTGCACCCACAAAATGTATTTGCACAACAAGAAATAGAATAGAAATGATCAGCTATCAGGCGCCATTAAGTTCTGTATCTGCCATAGAAACGAAAACATTAATGCGGATAAAGTTTTTGATATGGATGCGGGATTGTATTTTTAACTGTTATACCTCGTAGATAGTACAAACAGACGTTATTTCATTCCACCCAAAAATTCGAAACCGGGATTTCACCTGAAATACATGTTTGGAGGCCTAGTGAATGACAAAAAGTCGTTTTTGTAAACGTGTGAATTGCACAATTTGAAAACGAAATGTCCAATTAATACCAAACTTAATATTTAAATTCAGTATCTTACAAGATTCGACAAGAAGGCTGTTTAAAGAATCCCCCAATCTGAAACTACTATTTATATACATTTTCTAATTATTATTTATTTATGCCAACAAGCTTAATGATGGTTTTTTTAAACACACAAACCGTGTGTGGGCAATGATTCCACCTCTTAAACATTTTCTAAGTTTTCTAAGTTTTTTATTCTCTCAAAATCCAATCGTGGGCTTGGGGTGTTGTATAGGGGTTATATTTCAGAATATTATTTAAATTGGGTTTAGCAGTTTTGACTTTTAAAATTTACAATTTATGTCAATCATTTACACAAAAATGCACTTTGCATGTTTCCTATGGTTACTGCAACATAACCAGCGCTACCGTTTAAAATGTGATACAAAAATTGCACTTGAAACGCACAATTTAAGGTTCTCTTTAAGGACACAAGGGGAAACTTCTCTTCGGATTCGCCCTCGTAAAACACATTTTATTAGGTTTTTTCTGGAAACAACTCTGGTGATTTTGATTGTAATACATTTGAGATATTGACATGATTAAAATGTATATATTACATTTTCTATAAATAAACAGTGAAATCCCCTCTATCCCAATTGTGTTTTCTATTACTATGAAATCATGAAAAATATATAAAGCATAGGATAGGCAACAGGTAAACTCAGTACATAACTGTCATCCGTCTTGCAGATTTGAAGTATTTAGTATTTAAAACAAAGCATTCTGAAACATTAATAGGTCATTCTTCTATTTATCATGAGATAAATACGTTTTTAATTATGAGATAATCCATGCAAAAAGATCAGGCAACATCAAGGCTAAATATATAAAAGACCTACTTCTTACTTTCTCTACCATGTATAGTAAGTAGGGGAAGTGATGTATTCGACCCAAAAATTCGATGTCGAAACTTTACAGACATATTTTTGGAGGCCCAATGAATTAAAAAAAAGAAAAAAAAATTAGGAAGAGGTTCGTGCGCATTTGTGTGTGTGTGTGTGTGTGTGTGTGTGTGTGTGTGTGTGTGTGTGTGTGTGTGTGTGTGAGTGTGTGTGTCTGTGGTGTGTGGTGTGTGTGTGTGTGTGTGTGTGTGTGGTGTGTGTGTGTGGTGTGTGTGTGTGTGTGTGTGTGTGTGTGTGTGTGTGTGTGTGTGTGTGTGTGTGTGTGTGTGTGTGTGTGTGACAGCATAACTCAAAAAATAAAAGTCGACAAGGACCAAAGCTGGTATTTAGGTTTAAGAGCTTTTAAGGATGCAACACGAAGATTTTGAGAAAAATTCCTCCACTATAAACTACCCTTTACATGGAAACTCTTTCGAAAATATCTTACT
>CM060964.1:90652348-90699848 GCA_030765045.1 Tenodera sinensis
ACCCAGTAAAGGTTATGGGAACGTGATCGACAGCACGTCTATTGTGCACTATGATTTGAATTTTATGTAGTAGTCACAATATTTAATAATACAGTGCCAAAATACGTATCACACTTAAAACTACAACTGTAAATAAATATGTGTAAGGTGACTGTCTATATGCAGACTACGAGGGGCATTTGCGTCACTTAAACGGATGATCTTCATAATTTCTTTCCCATTGGATTACATGTGCATATCTCAAACCGTCTGTTCATTTGTTTAATTTTTATAGCTGTAAGTTCAGTAAGCTAACTGATAATGTTGAAAACAATGACACATAGCACTTTTTAAAATGTTTCAGACACACTCATATAAAGAATAATTTGGTAAATATTGGTGATTAAGGAGAGATCTACTTTAACAGCAATTTATGAAGGACTAGAATTTTCTATACAAATGGCGCGCAATAACTGACTGTGTGCTGAAAAGTTTACCACCCATTTGTAGCTATGGCTGACGTAAAATTTAATGGAGGATAGCTTAACACAAAATCCATTGCAGTATTGTGTAGTTAAAAGCGGCTGTGAAATCACGCTTTAAAGCCGGTGATATAAATATCATTTGCAACCATACAATTTCTTTGTACAGCAGGAGATAGAATATTAATAGTCAGCTGTCAGCCGTCATTAAGTTTTGCGTCTGCCACAATCAAGCCTTATTTTAATGCAAGAGCTACTATGTATAATGTGTAGTCATTTCATTTAAGGCACCTTATCATTAAATAACATTTTAGACATTACGCAAAAAATAAACACAACTTTCCCTCCAGTGAACAAAAGTTTATTGATGTTTATCAATCAAAAGCAGAGTGTTGCGAAGATGCCGGCAAAAGTTCAGCTAATTACCTTAATAGCTTTGTAGATTTTCACCTAGGGAAATCACCAAACATGAAGCTCCGACCATCCAGGGATAAAAATGTCTAAAATAAATGCTTGTACCTGCTACCTAGAGTAAGATATGTGCTAAAGTAGTTCTTAATCTAGACGTTTGCATTAACTAACTGCAAGACATAGTTCGATGAATATTTAGTGGACATTTTCACTAACAATTGCAACAACATTTAGGTGATTAACCACCCAAAATTGCTCAAGGCGTTCATCATGTGCAATCAAGGGTAAGTAACATTAATTGATGCCCGCATGCAATTCATGTAATTCATCCCATAGTACTCTTTGTGGTCTCAATTACAATATCTTGCTCATCCATAGAAAAAAAAATAATAAATAAAAAATAAAAAGAAAGAAAAGAAAAAAAAAAAAGAAGAAAGGAAATCAATTATATAGGTTCAAATTGGCGAGATATGGCATTTAAGCTGCCGAAATGTATATTTATACACAGACAAATACAGTTTACTCGTAATAAAACTTCTAAGTTCATAAATAGGGAAGTAATTTATACTATTTATCTATACCTTACCTTTAACTGAGGCAGCTTGATCGACAATGATGATGATTCGGGTCTATATAGTTGTCGTTGGATTTCTTTGGGTTAATACATTGGATTTCTCTCTCTCTCTCTCTCTCTCTCTTACTCACTCACACAAGTTCTCATTTTTGCTGCAAGACCCTGGGGAGCACAGGGAACAATAATTAGCAATCCCCAGTTGGGAATCGAACCCAACGCCCCTCACATAGCTTTCCGATGCTCTATCGACTAAGCTACGGGGCCAACCTCAATACATATTCATGCCAACTACAAATGGAATAGGCAAGAATTTTAAATGTGTGTTATAATTGTTTCCAATGAAACATTTTTCCTTATTTGTTGTTATATCTACCCATTGGCAACTTATTGAACAGATGTTACCACATTTCTAATAACTATTTTGGTTCTTGATGACTTAGGTACTGCTTTTTGATAAACTATTATGATTAAAAGCAAACAATATCTGTCAACTTTTGAGAGGAGTTTTCCTGTGTATTTGAATTAGAAATGTATTCCGTGAGTGAAGGCCTTGGGTCTGTGAGACTCTGACCCGGTCAGAGATATTTCCTTAATTTTCTCTGATGTCATAAGCTGTCGATGTGTGCCTTATTGTACCTTCCTGTCTGAACATTTTAAGTAACAGTGCAGGCTGGAAAGAAATTAGCTGCTTGTGTGTTGTTGGTCTGTAGTACCCGACCCGTACAATCATGTCAGTAACTTTTTGCATGGTTTCTTTATCTCCTCTTTGTTATAATGAAATGTGATTCTTACAAATTGTGTGCAGAATTAAATATTTTACAACTATGTTATAATAATATGAAAGCACATAAATATAATTTTATTTATAGCAGTAATTTAGGTTTATAATATTGTAAAAGTTGTGGTTTTCTTCCTTTGAAAAATATTGATCATTTCCCCTCCCCTTTTGTATATGCAGTTGTTTATTTTTATTAATAACTTATTTATTTTATTTCCTCACCCAGAGAAGATTCAAATATTTTCTTCTAATCAGTAAGAGAAGTCCGAATAATGATTCTCATTCATCTTATTATTACTTAATGTATATTGTAGCACATAAAACATAAAATAGAAAAGGTGTTCTCATTTTTAAAAATAAAAGCATACCATGGACCTCTCAGACCCAACCCGGCCATTTATGAAACCCTTTTTCACCCATGTACTGGCGGATTAAAACATTTTCCTGAATCAGTATGCGTGAATATAATTCAGGTGCATATTGAAGACTTCTCTTTGTACCAAAAACAAACATTTTAAGCAACAGCTTTTTATCTGAATTTTGACGGCATATTTATTTTTATAAAACTAATTGTGCAGTGTTTTCTCTCAGTTGCACACTCTAACGTCTATAGCTAAAACTTGTATTGTGCTGCTGCAAACTTTGAAACACTCTCATTCTGAAATATACACATTATAGGTATACTGATCACGGTTGCCAACTTTTAAAAGTAAAATTATCGTACCGGCCACTCAAAATTATAGATTTGGATTAAAAATTATCGTACATCTTAAACCAAATGCTACAACAATGAAAATATCAGCACAACACTTATGAAAATGCAATAGTATTGTTGTTTATGGTATCCACCTACAAGACTGATGACCCCAATATGTATTACAACTTTAGCACTTATGTTTCTCACACTATTCATTTGAACATTCCTGATCTTCCTCAACTGTTGCAGCATTAAACAAATTTGTTGCTGAGATAAACTTTAACATCTTCTCGGTAACTTGTAGATTTACGGACCCACCACATTCTTTCATAAGCTGAGACGACAGAATAGGTCCATTTACCATATCTAGCGTCAATCTGTTTCTAATTTTGGCTTTTATTAAGCCCAGTTCAGAAAAAAGTCTACCACAAGAAGCGTTTGTTTCTGTGGGGCAACGAAATCACTGACAATGCCAACTCCCGTATTTCTTTAAAATCAGCATTTCTACCTAGGTAACACATGTGTTTAACAGCACTCCAGAAAATGCCAGGTTCAGGCATGTTTTTTATTTCACACGGAACATCACTTATTCCGAGTTTTCTCCATTGATCATCAATTTTCTGAACAGTGCCTTCTTCATTGAGATTACCAGGTCTGGACACACTGGCAATAAGAGGATAAAGGGTAGCAGGACTAGTAGGACCTGGAATGGTTGTCTTGGAGGGGTGGAGACACGTCATGATGGCAAAAGTGGTGTCGCTATTTGTAATTATTTTTATTTCGCTGGTGTGACAAACCAGTGAAAATATTTCGGCGGTATCGAACTATCAACATTCAAATTATCGTACAGCCCCATAATTATCGTACGGGTTGGCAACCCTGATACCGATACTAACTGCACTGTCTAAGGAATCTCTAAAGTATACAAAAGGAGGCACCAGCTGAGAAAGTTTGGGATTTATTGATAAGCTCATATGATTTCTCACACAGTCTAATTTTATTTTTGCTTCGCTATCATAACGTTTTGAAATTTTCTACCTTCGTCTGATCCAGATCTGTTCAAGAAAACACTAACCTTCTATTGTTGCTGTTACATTAACTAATATCGAGTGCCTTTTTATAAAGAAAGAATTGGTTTTACTACTAGTATTAGCATTTTCGATATGGATTTGCTTGTGATTTACACTATTAAGGGAACTTTATGAACGGGCGAAGACGTGTACAACTCATGGAATTTTAAAGTTTTATTTTCTCACTATTTTGTATTCTTACAGTTTCACTAATTTTAAAAGGTTCCTCGTAATGCAACTTTTGTCCAGTTTATTTCAAAATTTTAGGATATAATCTCTGAAGATTGGGTCTTCTTTGAAGACTCTAAAGAATCTTTTTCTTAATATCAAATATAGTTTTGGACTTAGGCTTTTAATAATTTAATACACGATTGAATTTTAGGACATTAAAGGTATTACACACCTTATTAATTTTTTATACTACACAAAATGTAATTTTCGATAAAAATTAAAGAACTATATTTGAAGAACAACATGAAAATGTAAACATTTTAGATATTTAAAAGTTCATCACGCGAGAGTCAAATTCCACTCTCTGAAAATTATTTTCTTGGTTGGTCAGCCACATAGACGTACTTCAGTTTATTTATTATCACATAGATGTTAAATTAATATAGCACAAATTACACATAAACTGGCTGATATTTGTAGAATTTCAGTGTAGAGGACCCCTTAAATATTGAACGTTAAGGACGACACTAGTGCACCGATTTCAGCTTTATAAATGGAAACTTTTTCTCAAACCCTTAAATACAATTTATATTCGGCATTCTTGTCAACATTCATAAATTAAACTGCACAATGATGGAAAACTCAGCGGCCAATTGCTAATAAATCAGCAGATTGCCAATGTAACTTTTATTGGATTCCATTGTCTTTATTAAAAAGTTCTGATGTGTGCACTCACATGACCCCTATCTTGAACAAACTATTTTTAAAAAACACCTATTTGTCTATATACTTCATGTTAATCGTGATAAATGTTTGCATAAATGGTTTTATTACGTATTTCCTTATAGGTACAATGGGAATAGTAGAATGCAGAAGGCTTAAGTGATTGACAGATCTTTCAAGAGTTGGTCGCTGCGTGATGGCTTTGACATTACATTCTATTTGCACAGCCATATCGAAATCTTTTCCATGTAATTGTGTAGTTTGGAGTGTGTTTTTTTTATCTTCGCTTAAGTACTAAGCTTCTTATTTAAACCACTGTTCGTTTTTGAGTTATGCTGTTCACAAGCACAAGCAAAATTTTCTAAAAATGATTTTTCTAGATTAAAATGGCCTCAAAACATTATTTCCGATGACATCTCGTTATCGAATTTTTGGGTGGAATGCGGTACTTCCCCTACTTATGCGTAACAGCGAAAGGAGAACGGGGGAAAAGCGTCTCTTATAGTAGGTATCGCACGTAATACGCGGAACTTCCACCCGCTGTTCCTCATATGTTCCTAACATATTACCAAATGACATCAAAATGCAAGAGATGTTACGATATTTTGCAGAACAATTACACATTAAATATAACATGTAAAAAAGATAATGATAATGTTTTATGACTCTATTCCCATCATCGTTCAGCTTTGAGTAACTTAACACACCACTCTTACGAAAACTTACTTTTCTCTCTACTTTATATTAATAGAAATAAACTTTTGCAGAAATAAATTCAAATGAGGTTTCGTTGTGGAGTCTAGGGGGATAGAGAAAACCAAATTGATAATTATGTGTTTAAAAGTGTAGAAATTGCTTATAAATTCAATATGACTTAGAGTCCCTGTATACATGGAGCAAAGCAAACAAACTCCCATTTAATATTAATAAGTGTGTAAAAATGACCTTCACTAGAAGTTCAAATCCCATTGAATATTTTTATAATATAAATACACCACACGTGGAAGTGTGAATAAAGATTAACGAGTATATTTTACATCAGATTTAACAGACATATGGAGTTAATCGCAACCAAACCATTAAAATGTTTAGGCTTGATTATTCAAAATTCATGCACATTCAAGGGGAAAACGTTAGTTCGATTTTACAATTCCCTTATTAGACAGAATTTTCAATATGCATATATTATTTGGAATACTAGCACCTCAAAACATGTCAATTTAATATAAAAGCACAATCAAAGTTTTTAAAATATGCATTATTTAAAAGAACTGGATGCTACCCTACGTACTCAAGTTACGAAACCTTTTTGAAAATATTTAAATTTAACGCTTTAAGCGCTAGAAGCACTGGGATTAATATTTTTGTATAAAGTCTTATACTCGATCATTGTGTGAATATGCATGTGATCTAATTTATAAAACCCAAAGAAAAGCTAGAAATCCAATGAAAGCTTTATGAGTTATTAACCTTAGCATTACCAGAGTGTGGGGGTGAGGGGTGGGTACCTCACGCCCACCTTCAGCAATTTTTTAAATGCTGTCTTTTAGCTTTTTGATTAAAGCTATGCGGTTAATAGTTGTCAATCACTGTTTCTACTAGTGAACATGACAATATATAGTACCAAATTTTAAAATAAATTTGTTGTAAAAATTGCTCTGACATTTTGTTAGCAGTAGTGGCCACAAAGTAGTTGGTAGTATAATTTCGGTAATAAGGATTGGCATAATATCTAATGCGATTCATGTGATAAAGTGAAAAAGGAATAGTTAAACAGTGTTAAATATTACCCTTGTAAACATGACAAGATGTAATACCCAATTTTAAATTAAATTTGTTTTAAAAATTGCTCAGAAATTTTGTTACCAGTGGTGGTCACAAAGTAGTATACATTCTGGAATAAGGGTTGGCATTGCTAGGGTTAACAAAAGGCCCCGACACGACCTTTACAACCTTAAGTAAAATAAAGTTAACATGCAAAAACGTTTAAATGAAAATTTTTACTTACCGAGTTAGATATGGATGAGACATGACACGTCTGATTTCAACAAACGCGTCGTTTGTATACGGAGGAATATATTCACTCCCGGTGCCATCAGATGTAAACACCCTCAATGGATATGGAGCGATCAGCTGTGGTCTGGTGTAGCCAGGTGGGAGTACCCAAAAAGGACGCTGAAGAATAACCGCATGTCCCGCATCTAGGATTTCTAATATCCAACTGGGATATGGAGGCTTTAGGGTAAGCCAGGGTAGTGAAACAGCTTTATGTTCTTGCATGTTTCTTACACTCAAAGGAAAGTGAAGAATGTTTTCATTGCGTCTGCTTATATCTCGAGCGCCAGGATTCTCAGCGCAGGGTGAAGTGACAGGGATTGGTCGTTGAGCCATTATGTAATGTCACCACGTTCCCCCGCAGATACCTAACAACCATATGGATTGGCCATGATTATATCGCGCTCATCCATTGGCTACCTTTCATTTTCAAGACATTGACGATTACTTATCTTTGCATTACCTACTGATTAATTTAGTGAACTCCATTAATAAATTACCTGATATACAGGATGACACATATAAAACTGGCACTTTTAAGGACTTACAATTTTCCTCTGAAAAGTGCCAATTGCTTTTATTTTATTTATCTGTCTGTCCGTCTGCCCATCCACAACCGCACAGTTCCAATAAGTTGCTTGTTTCCTAATTCCAAATAATAGAGAAAATTAGAGACGGGAGAATTAGAATGCAAAATGTCGATGTACTCGATTCTTGGATGTTCTCGAATACTGTATGCATGTATATATTTTCAGCGAATGGGTATTACCCGGTGGCAGAGTTAAATGTACAAATTAAGGTTACAAACAAAGTGCACAAACAATAGTAATACAATAATAATACAATAAAGAACAATAATAAAAATATAGATGAAATGCACTAAATACTAATTAACACTCATTAATTAATTATCCTGTCAGTATAACCAATTTAAATTTAGCATTAGTATTCACCATCAGTTCAATAACTGTCAAAAATACACGTGCGTAAACTTTATAGTAAATTACACAGCATTTACTTGATTTACGATATTTTTCGAAAATTTCTTCACAGATAAAGGATAGCCGTGAAAGACTGCTACAGGTAATTCATAACCATTCCTCAATGGTTCTATTGAGAAAGGAGAACTTTCCTACGTCGGTTCTGTGCCTTCTACCTTTAATTTTATACAAATGATCCTTGTAATCGAATCCTTAACTTGGACGGTTCTCGTTTGCGTATGTTGTAGAATACTTCCCTTAGCTACTGAACTAAATCAAGATCTCGACTCGAGTTTCACTCGGATCCTATATCTGAGTCGTATTCACATATCAAAGGTAATGCACAGCCTCTGCGTGGAATAACTCTGTCGATAAGTAGGAGACAATATATATAAAACTTTTATAAACAACATGTTTATTCAATTTAATGGCAGTTGAGCTTCACTTAAAACACCTTTACGTTTCAGCAAATTCTGTGCCATTCTAGCAGGTTTATGCATTGTTTATTTTTTACTTCCTCTACCACGTAGAGTAAGTGGGGGAAGTATAGTACTCGACCCAAAATTTAGATTTCAACAGAAATATGTTTTGAGACCCCCTGAATCCAGAAAAACACTTTTAGAAAAAGGCCTCTGTGTGTGTGTGTGTGTGTGTGTGTGTGTGTGTGTGTGTGTGTGTGTGTGTGTGTGTGTGTGTGCGCGCGCGTGCAGGTGTGTGTATGTGTGTGAATGTATGTCGGTCTGCTGTGAACAGCGCAACTCAAAAATAAAAAGTCGGTTAAAGACCAAAGTTGGTATTTCAGTTTAATACCTTTCAAGGGTAGGAGACGAAGATTTTGAAGAAAATTCCTCCACCCTAAGCTACCCTTTACATGGAAAATGTTTCGAAAATTTTGATTTTCCCAAAAATGACTCAAACGATTTTGATTAAAATGCCATATGTTTAAGATATTTTTATGGCAAACTAAATGTATATTTTGAATTTTCTGGCTATAGCCTATGTAGTCGTCTTTACTCTGTATGTCTTTTGCATAATTGGTAAACCGTAAGAGATAGACCAAATCTTAATGTACAAAAAATGTAGAGCTCGTTAAAACACACAAGTTATGTCTAAATGCATTTTGTGGTATGAACCATTTAGGAGATATTCCTTGGTATTTCTGTGAGTTTTGCAGTACTTAAACCTTTTCTTAAATGGAAGGACGTTATTCACTTTTTATCTGTTTGGTCGTGCTAAGACAACGCAATTTCAAAGCTTTAAAAGATTTGACTATCGTGCAAATCCTACTGTATTTCCCTTGCATCAATAAGAAACTCAGCACTAAGATAATTTCTGGAAATGTTTATTTCGACTAACTTGAAGAAGATAAAGGAATAAGAGTTTCTACGAATAGTTAGTACAAGAATAGAGAAAGTTATGTGAGTGTAACACATCAGACTTGTTTCTTCTTTTCAGAAACTGGTCAGCTGGCAATTGTGAGAACAAGTTAGCTGTCAACAAAGATGTGCACCGAATTAATTTAGCCACTGAAAGTGCAATACTCAAGACAAAATCTTAAATATAAAGCTTTGAGTGCACTCAACATTTGAAAACAGTCGTTTTCGTATTCTGCGGGCGTTATTTGAATGCTTTATTCAAGAACATCCATGGTGAGAACTAAACAAGTCGGATAACAATAGCGTCGCATTCGAGAACTTGCATTCGAATGAAAGTGATTTCGATTCTTAAAAATATTCGCTTCTGCCTATCAATAGTGAAAATGTAACACTTTGCGATTACAATCTTTAGCGCGTTTTAAAAGTAATATGGTAAAGCAAATATGAGATCTATTTTATACTCTTAGGCTTGGAGCTAAGGTCAAGGGTCACTGCGACTAGGAATCAATCATAACAGACAAAAAGTTATCTGAACTAAATTGCACGCTTTTAAGAGATCTACATTTTCTTGTGCAGTAGATTTTCGTCTATCGCTCGATGGTTGTTTTATAAAAACTATACAAAATTCCTTCCGAATAAAGAGGGTTTCATATGCTATTCCCAGAAAATTCACGATATATATTTTATATCTCATGTAAATATCTTTAACACATGGTATTTTAATCTTTGGTGAAACAAAAATCTGAAAAATAATTCATCCTTAAAGGATATTTTAGTTTTGGGGGATGTTAAAATCTTTGTGTCATAGTTTTGTAGAATACTAAACTGGAATACCACGCGTTACCGTGACGTCACCTCGATCGGTTTCATTCTGTAAAGTTATCAGTTGGCCCAGATTATTAGTTTAGAATCTATTTTTCCCTTTGCTATTTAATGAATATTCAGAATATCAATATGTTTAAGAGGTGGAATCAAGACTGAAAAATTCAATGTCATAGCTGGGATTAGAACCACGGATCTTCCGCTTATCGAGCGGCTGCTTTAACCACTAAGCTACCATGGCCAACTTGCCAGTACGACATTAAATTCCCCAGCTGATTCGTACTTTTTCCCGGTTATACCACAAGGGAATCTCACATCAGAGATAAATACCCCAAGGGCCACTTACAATTGTTTGTTTCTCCTTTCCTGAGGCTCAATATATGAACTTCATAGAATCTAAAATGCCTGCATGAGGGTTTGCGAACTAAAATGTCCTTCGTTATTGTTTTGATTTTTTATGTGATACATGCGTACTTACCGGAAGATATCACCATTTTCACCTCATTTGCTTATTTCAAGACACGTTATAGATATATAGCAGAAGCTGTATTTTGCTTGGAAAACGCGACCATGTCACTCAAAGAGACATTGTATGTCATTGCAAATGATTTCAAAAAGAATTACTCAGACCAGTGGGAATGTTTTTCTCTTCTTTTTCTTTTTTCCTTCTTGTTTGTGGATTTTAACTACAAGGATCACAATGTGGGCGAGCACAGAAACATTTTATGGTGTTTTTACACTTTGAACTTTTAGGTCGTACATTTACTTTCACGTCCACACTTCCAGACTCGATGGAGGGCAGGGAATAAATCGAATTAAAGAAAACTCCCCATCCATGGCCGGGAATAGGACAAGTGACCTCTGGGTGAGAAGTCAGTTCGCTGACCACTCGACCATGGAGACAATCTTTGCACGTTCTTCAAAGATGCAGAGAGTATTTATATGCAATTCTGAATTTGAAAACATGAAGCTGATTTGTTTAGTACTGTAGGTTTATATATATGGGACAGCAAACTGACCGATTTTTAAACTGGAACACCAGTCCAAAAATGTATGGTCTGGACGCTGTAGCGCATCGGAGTATGAGATGGGTGTACGTTTACATTTCGCCAATAAACCCAACATCAAGCTCCCTAGATTAGAAACGGGCTTCGAACTGTGTACTTACCGCATCATTGTAGAGCGTATATCGGCGGTGACGAACCTCATGCACATGACCCAATATGTGCGCTTGTCTTTCAAGATTTTCAATCGCTCCGTGGACTCGAGCCATAGGTCCTCCGCTGACGTTGTAGGAGTGCCATAGACTTCATGCAGCTCCACAGAAAACAGTTGACAGATCTCAGATCTGCCGACCGTGCTGGCCATGCAACTGGTCCACCTCTATCAATCCAGCGGTTTGGAAAGGTGATTCCGCAGATTAACATCAAAATGTGCTCAAGTTGGCCATTTCAGCAGCTGTGTACAGGTACGTGCCTCACGGCTGTTAAGAGAGGTTACTGCACTGGAAACTACACAGGTGACGCAATTGGATGTGCACCAAGGACCCTATGGAGGAATTTAAGCACATGTGCCGGAATGTTATTATGCTCAGGTCGTTCATCCCAGCACACAGATGGCTAAAGGGTTGCATATCTTCCGTATTAAGGTAACAAAACGAATTTTGACAAACTGTCACAACCGTTCGTTCTCAAATTTCGACGCTCTCCAGCATCCAAACCGTACATTTCCGGACGGGGGTTCCTATCTGAAAATCAGTTTGCTATCCTGCACAACATACTAAGCGTTGTCGGTGTTTTTGGGACATCCTATATATATGATAAATACACACACACACACGCACACACACACACACACACACACACACACACACACACACACACACACACACACACACACACACACACACACACACCCTAAGACAAAAAAGAAATGAGCAGACTTTGGAAGCGTATATTTGTCTAAGTCCAACCACTCGGCCATCCGCTTGCTTTGAATAGTTGACACTCAATATGAGAAATGACAACAGAACGGCGCTAAAGACACGCATTCCGTGACACCATTGTAAAGCGGCCCCTAAAACGACATGGACTTAGCCAAATATACAAATCCAGAGTCTGTGGATCAAGGCTTCACGGGTGATCAGCCGTGTCAGATTTATAAAGGCTGCAGTTTCAGGCGGAGGGGCATGGTCTTGGAACTCAGGATAGGATATAACTACCGGAGAGCTGTGTGCCCTAGTAGCACTTTGCCCCTGACGCGATGTCTGTATGTAAGATTCCGGCCCAGTGTCACCCTGAGATACTTCGCCATGTTCACCCAAGGGATTCGACGGTGCCGAAGCACGAGGCTTTACTGGAGTCTGTTGCCTATGGTTTTAGCCAGGAGAGTCGAAGAGCTTTTCTTCGGGTTGATGGACATACACCAGGTCTCGCTCCATCTGTCGATGGCGCGGAGATGGTCTTGTAGCTGCCGGTAGCTGTAGCGGGGATTCCTGTTAGTTACGAAGATCATGGGATCGTCCGCATACTGGCGAATGTGAGTGTTGCCGTGTGTGGGGATGTCGGCCATGTAAGCAGCAAAGAGTGCCGGCGACAGTATACTGCTCCAGAGGCAGTTCGAGTAGAGTGGGGATGTTGGTCCCCCCCGCTCAGATGTCATTACCGCAGTGCCCAGCCGTAACACGGCTTTACCTGCGTGATGAGGGGTTATAAGTGATCTCAACAGGGATGTGATTAGCGTTAAGCACATTAAGACTTAGAGCAAGCCTTTTAGCGGCCCGCACTAATCACAAAAAAGAGCTAACCTTCAAAACTCTAAACGTTCTAATCCAGGAAAACAGTATTAAAATTATATTCTGGCGTATATGTATTTATTTGCCGTTTTCAACAATTAAACTTCACTGTTTCATAACTTTACTCTTACGCATTTGTTTCGTATTCGAATTTGCTGACACTATCATATGTATTAGTCTTCTATTACAATCCTTACTTTATGAAAGGCTATTTCTTAAAATTTGTAATTTCATAACAAAATAATGATAAATAAATCACGTTTATAAGTCATGAAGGGTTGCCTTCATTAAGTGTCTTCTGAATATAGCAATTTAACCCTTATAAAATGGTTATAGGTTGCTACCGTGATCACAAGGCCATTAAGACTGGCACACCCCCTGTTCCAACTTGCATATGCCTGTTTTAAACTCTGTACAAGAAAGCTCTTTGTGACACCGCATATTTTGTGTATCCTGTCTTGATGTGCTTTTAACTAAAATTGGAGGGATTAGCAGAAATGTCATTCTTTTATATCTTTATTGCTTGTGTTGATCTTTTTACCTGTTTGTCAGCACATCTTTAACATAAACTTTATTGTTCTTTCCTTCGCCAACTCATCCGCATATTTTCAGACAATAATTAGGTATTAGTATTTCAGTTCAGTTCTAGCACAGCTCTGATATGCAGTAACGCGAATATTGTGATTTGTATACCAGTCTTACTATTTTCTATTACAGTGTTATTAAACTAGTATTCTTTTTTCGATATGGATAAGTTCCTTTTCCGGAGTGGTTCATTCTCGAGGGCAAGTAGTGAAAATATCGAGGGGAAAAAAAATAAATAAATAAATAAATAAAAATAAATAAATAAAATAAAATTAAGCACCTCAAAGACATTAACCAGGAGGGAAGGTGCTGCTTTGACCATACGTTAACCAGAGATTCTACATAATAAGTGTAACAAATATGTCCAATGCAATTACAGTTAATAAAGAGTCGTTTCGCCGAAAAAAGATTGTGAAATATTTCGAACCATCTACCTTCTTGACGAATGGACATAAATGGTTTATTATTTAACTAACTGATGCGCAAAGATTGTGTGAATAATGCTGTAATACCTTTTTACCTTAATTCGAGTGTTTAGCCACAATTTAAAGTCGTGAAAAGATTAATTTGTAAGCGAAAAGTGGCAATGCCTGGTCGCGTGTTCTCACCTTGGTTCAACGACAGACAAATTTGTTTGGGGATTTTGATAATATAATAATACAATATTTTGTTGTTTAACGATGCTGTCAATTGCCTGGATCACATCGGTGTAGCAGGTGGGCCGAAATTTCTTCCCACAGGAGTTCTTTTACATGCCACTAAATCTACTGATATGGAGCTGTCGTTTTCAAGCACACTTAACCATCGGTCTGGGGTGGATTTGAACCCGCGACCTTGGGATCAGTAGGCCGGCGTCTAACCAACTGAGCCATCCAGACCGACAGGGGTGGAGGTTATGGGTGGTATCGCCTAGAGTTATTAAAAGTGAGGCAGAAAGGAAGGGCAGGCGACAAATTCATGCGCCAGGTATATGCATTGGTGGGTGGGATATCAATTATGACAAGGATATCGTTAGTTTTATTTCAGCCCCATAATCCAAAAAATGGCGCAATTGTTTTAGGAAAATGAAGAGGAAGAGTTTAATTTATTTGTGCATTTAAAGTAATTACCTTTGATTTAGTTCGTAATGGATGATAATGTGCATTATCGGGAAAATCTGTATCGCCTTAGGTCAGCATTGTTTTAACCCTAAAATACGTGGTTTCGATCGTTTCATTTTTCTGCTTCGTTAACTATGGAAAACTGAAACATTATTACTTGATCAAGCACAGAATTTCAGTAACATGCAACCTGTCGGGCATTACATTTCGATTTGTGTGGATTTGCCTAGCATTGTGGCCTCTTCAGTGGTATGGTAAACGCACTGGGCGAGTGCTTTGTTTACATCTGACGACAGGCTGACCTCAAAGCACGCGCCAGTCAGGTACAACACAGGCCGCTGGTACGTGCTAGGCAGCTCTGCGTTGCCATTTACATTGCCAGAAAATGAACATTTTCACAACATAAATAAACCTACAGAAACAAAACTTAGTCCTTTATATTCTTTTCACCTGTATCTATTATCTAAGTTATCCTGGCGGAAACAGGATAGAGATAATTATTTATCTTATGATTTATTTTTCTTTTTTTGAGTGTTGCCAAAATGTGCCAATTCTCTGAGTGTGTTGCGCGTGGTGAAAAACTAAGTAATGTTGCTGTGGTTCCCAGCAAATTGAAACATTTGTCAAGAAAATATTCCCCCCGGTAAGGTAAGTAAAGAGGTGAATTGTTTTCATCGGTTGTCAGAACATAATAAAAGACAAGTGACGCTCATGATAAGGTCGATACGTATTTCGAAAAACGTATAGTAAGCTAGCTATTAGGCAGCGGAACTTGTCGTAAAGGGGGTGGGGGGAGAAAAAAATCCACAGAATAGCAGAAACGTTGTGAAGGCTCACGTGTAAGGAAATGGTAAAAATAGTCCTCCGTTTAGAAGCTGCTCCTGACATTTGAAAAATTCCTCTCTCTGCTGACAATCAGCCGCCTAGCTGGTGACATGTCCAATGACATCGAGTACATAATGAAGGAGAAAATAAAGAGCAGTCGAAAATTCTCGCTTCAGATCGAGAAGTCCCCCGATATTGGCGATCACACACAACTTCTTTGCTACATAAGTTATGTTCATGGGGATATGACTGTAAGTAATTTGTTTATCTCTCTCTCTCTCTTTTTTTTTTTTTTTTTTTTTTTTTTTTAACGAGGAACTACCCGAACGAGCAACCGGAGAACGATATATTTCGTACAACTAATTAATATGTGTATAAGATTTGAAACTTTCAGGGCGATGATTAGGTACTAATTAGAGGTTCTCGGGTTACCAGCCGTGTAATATCTATGAAATTGTTCCAGCTTTCGGCCATCCTTAACTCCATGGCCATCATCAGGAAGTGAATAATTAATGCATAAATGACCATCTCAAGCTGATGGGCTTCACCGGGAACTGCATTAGAAATAAATGGCCATCTCAACGATATTGCTGCCACCAAAAAGGCTGAGACAGTAAATGAGACCGGTTAAGGGCAATCTTTGCTCTAAAACACCTGGTGTTTACAAAATTCCTTGCCAATGTGGAAAGTCATCTCGTATTGGACAGACAGGTCGTACGATTGTAGAGACACATGAAGAACACAAGCGCAATCTACGACTACTACAACCTGAAAAATCAGCAATACCACAGCATTGTCTATGATCACAGAATTTTATTTGATGAGGTGGCGATTTTACACCAAAGTAACCGACATTATGACAGCTTCGTAAAAGAGGCAACTAAATTAAATTAGAGGCAAACAATTTTAATAGGGACAACGGCCTACGACTGATTTGAACAGGAATACTTAAAAGAAAGCCATGATATTAAGATGGTCATTTATTTATTAATATTCATTTCCAGGTGATGTCCGTGGAGTTAAATATGGCTGAAAGCTCCAACAATTTTATAGACATTACACGTCTGGCAACCCGAAGCTCTAATTAGTAATTAATATGTGGTCCGTAATGAATTACCATGGCAAGATTGCGTCAGTGTTTGTACAGACGGAGATGCTTCTATGACCTGTCGAGTGAAAGGATTCGTGGATAAAGTACACAAAGTAAGTCCTAACTTAGTAGCCGACAATTATCTCATTCACCACGAAGCCATTGTTGCTAGGTGTTCGTCATTTCCTGTGAATATTGTGATGGACAAGGTAGTAAAAGTCAACTTCATCAAATCGCGGCCCTAAACACAAGGCTTTTTAACGTTTTGTGCCAAGAAATGGGATCAGAGCAGATTACACTTGTGTTGATTACCTCGAGGTAAGGTGTTATTGCAAATGCTTGAACTTAGATAGGAGGTACCTACATTTTTTAGTATTGAGGGACATGAGTATGCGGCTTTATTTGCAGATCATCAATTGGTATTTCAGTTGGCAGGTCCTTCCTTTATTTTTGTACACTTAAATGAATTAAACAAAAAAAAAAAAAAAAAAAAAAAAAAAAAAAAAAAAAAAAAAAAATATATGCAAGGCCGAAACGAGAATATTCCAACTAGCATGGCTAAGGCTATTTTTATTAATTTACTAATAAGTTAAATTTGTGGATATCGACAGCTGAAATTGGACCATGTAAGATGTTTCTAAGTGTATGGTTCTTGCTGCTGATATTAAGATGCTGAAGGACTTAAATAAAAACATTTAACACTGTTATAGCAGAATTTCAGAAAACGTTTTGAAGAGAGTGTTCAAGATTTTGACAGGACTCGTGATACATTTATAGATTCGAAACGTCCTCCTCATAATTTAGATTTAACAAGACGAACTTTACTGAAAACATATAGAACGTTGAAATAACAATTTTTGAAGTACTTTTGGAAACATTTTGGTTGTTACTGGGTAGTGAATACACGCTATCTCGAGATGTCAGTTAATGCTTTATTGCAATTTTCAACTACATATTTTTGTGAACTGGGCTTCTCGATGTTGACTGTAATTAAAACATCAGGAGACTCAAATCTATCGATGAAGAAATGAGACTTGCTTTGTCAACGATTCCGCCACATATCAGCCACCTGTTTGCAGCCAAGGAGGCTTAAAAACCATATTGAAAGTTTGAATAGAGTTTTTAGTTTAAAATTCGTATTAGAAATGTGTATTTTCTACAGTAAATTAAGGTTAATTTTGTTAATAAGTGCGTAAGCATATTCCTGTTTTATGGTGATGATGATGATGATTAGGGCTCGGAAGTTCATGCCCTAAAAAACACTGAAATATGCATACAAATATGCTCTTAAAAACTTGAGAATATGCCAAGAAATATGCACTATTGAGTTAAAACAATGCCCCTTCGCAGTAGACAAGGCGAGTTAGTATAAATAATAAATGAAGTTACCTTATTCCTTAGAGGTTGAAGCAGAAGTGGTCTCACCGCTAGTATTAACTGCTAAATTACAGTTCACAACCAACACTTTGCACAAATTTTCAACTGTAAAACATCGTCTGTTGTCTCGCAAAACACTTTTGTAACGTGAAAAACTTCTCTCCACGTCACAAGATGTTATCGAGGCATATTTAAATGATGTTAACTGCCTCACAGAGAGAGTCAAGTCTCCTGGTGTGGTAGATGGTTTTCTTTCAAGGATGTCTCGAATATCGCACATCTGTTTATAACCAGAATTTTTTGAAATTATATAATTCACTTTCTCTTTCACTTTTTGTCCTATGCTACCAGGAACCGAACTTAGATCACATATTGTTTTTTCAAAGACAGTAAGTGATTCATGCAAAGGAGATCCTACAGCTTCCAATGCCGTTATAGCTGTTGGTAAGAAAGAAAAATGGGGAGATATGAAACTAACATCCTCTTTTAAACCAGTGCCTGACAGAATATTTTGCACAGTTTCTATTGATGAAGCATCTTTCGAGTCCAATGAATTGACAACCTCTTCGACTATTTCTATGTGCTCAGCATAATATAAAACTGCATCGACCCATGTTCCCCATCGAGTTAACACTGGTGCAGGAGGAAGTCGGATATTAGGTGCTGTTGATCTAAACAACTTAACTCTTTTAGGAGATTTAACAAAAATTCTCTTTGTACAGGACACAAATCTATCTACCAATGGGAAAGAATCGCGTATTGTCTCAGAAATGCGATGAAGAGCGTGTGCCAAACAAGTTATATGAATTAAGTTAGGAAAAATACCTCTCAGGGTTTGTCCTGATTTTACCATATAAGGACCTGCATCAGTAACAAATAAAAGTATCCGGTCGTATTTGATTCCAGATGGCCATAATAATTTCAAAGAGTCCATCACAAACTGGGTTACAGTTACATTGTCAATGGCCGACAAGTCGCACACATTAAGAACATAAGGTGTAGTCTTTTGTTCATTATTTAAGGCACCCACGATTATATTAGCAATAGAACGGCGCTCAAAATCAGGGGTTTCATCAACAGACAACCACACAAACTGATCTGCTAATTCATTTTGTATAATTGACAATACGTTATTGTAACAATGTCCTACATAAGTCTTACGCAGTGTACTTTCTTCAGGCACATGTTGTCGAGTGTACTTGACAAGAAAGTTTTTAAATGTCGGATTATTGATTTTGAACAAGGGAATATCAGCAGCTAAAAATGCTTGGCACAGGTCATAGGACAATTCAGTAACCCTACTTCCTAAACACTCTACTAGCTGTTTTTGAACAGGTTCTTTGTTTGCGAGTTTTCTGATTAAATTCTCCTTATGTTTTGCTGTGTTTATGTGCTGAACTATTTGAAATCAAGTACAGTACCCTATTATCTGTAGATATTAAATCACTCGAAAACTCGTTCTGTAATTTAATTAATCTAGCACTCGAAGTTGGTTTTATTTTCGGCATTTGAAGAGCTTTTTAACATTTTAGACGCCTAATTTAATTTGGTGGGAACCGGTTCACAACACTGTTACGTTTGAAGACCATGGCACAACTATTGGAGAGCAGGGAAGTGTTGTGATAATCGTGCTGCTCAAAATATTGACCTGCACTTTATCTTTGTTAATATAAACCTCTCAGATAACGCACTGATTATTCTCTACACACAAACACATAATGAAGCGATGGAAACAGGGGATTCACTGCATGACAACATGACTCACCTCGCGAGTTGCATCAACATGTGCAATACTACCAATGTGAAAAGTATTATACACATGGAAAAAAATAATAGAAACCATAAAAATCATTAAAATATGCAACATAGGGGCTATAATATTGAAATAATATGCATTTATAAAAAATCAAGAAAATATGCAGTTATATGCACCATAAAATCATGTCCAAATAACTGAAAATTCCATAATTCGTGCACATAATATAAAAGCATACGTTTTTAACCCCTATGAAAAAACATGCAAAAGCATGAACTTCCTAGCCCTAATGATGATAGTAGTAACAACAACAACAATAACAATAACAACAACAACAACAACAATAATAACAATAATAATAATAATAATAATAATAATAATAATAATAATAATAATAATAATAATAATAATAATAATAATAATAATAATAATAATAATAATAATAATAATAATAATAATAATAATAATAATAATAATAATAATAATAATAATAATAATAATAATAATAATGACTGATTGTACAGCGACCTAATATTTCGTAATTGTATTGTGACGTCAGCCTTGGCGCACGACAAAGAACGACTGCTGTGTGTACGTGACTGTCGACAATCATAGTGGCAGAAATAAGGGTTCGAGAACATTCGCGAGACTTCTAGCTGCATCATTTCCGGTGCGCGCGCGCGCGCGTGTGTGTATGTGTGTAACTCAAGAAAAGTCCACGTGACGTCATCTACAGTATATAAGGAGGCCAGAGAAGGGTGAGTTTTTAGAGTTACAGTGAGGGACACGAGTTGGTCAGTGTGTCAATGCAAGACAGCTGTGCGTGTGTGTCGTGTTGGTACGTCGCAAGACGATTCTACGAGCGTCGCGAGTGATTACAACATCCTGATTAGTGCATGAAAGTCAGAGGAACTGAAGAAAGACGGTAATAGGACTGAGCAAGGTTATGAGAAGTAAAAATTGTGAAGTGTGTTAGACCGAAAGACTGTAGACTGTGTTAATGACCAGAAGTAAATTGGGTTCGTGTTTAAATTTTAGAAGGCAATAAAATGATAGAAAAATAAGCGGATTTATATTGTAATTTTGTAACACTTAAGATTCATATGATTTTGAGAGGACAGACATTTTGTTGTGCCATGTTAAATCTGGGCCCATCTGGGCTGTGCCGTGAGTAAAAAGGGGTTGCGGAATCCTGATCTAATGCAGCGCTCCTCCTCCCTGCCCCCCCCCA
The DNA here is from genome assembly GCA_030765045.1 of Tenodera sinensis. Lineage (NCBI taxonomy): Eukaryota > Metazoa > Arthropoda > Insecta > Mantodea > Mantidae > Tenodera > Tenodera sinensis. The sequence continues at coordinate 90,673,225 of CM060964.1, forward strand.
CCCGCCCCCGTAGGAAGACAAGCAAGAGGAGTACACAAATCTATCATACGTAGGTTTTCTGGAGGGTAGCTTTTGATAGGATAAACTTTTGTGTAATGTGCACACTTAAATAAAACTTGCTAAAATAAGAAAAGCGTAGAAGGGTAGCAGAAAGTCGGTCATGCCAGAGAATTATTTGGATATAACTTAGGTTAACTACTGCATTGTTAACTAAGACAAACCAAAGGCATAGTAAAACATATCCTGTATTTTGTGATGGTTATCAATGAGGTGTACCTTTGTGAAATAACACTAATACATATTACTAAAACAAGAAAAATAGAAAATTATTGGTTAGCATTTATTAAGAATATCTGACGTGTGCACTCACATGACTTTCCTTACTCAGTCTTGTGCAAATTATTCTCTAAAACTCTTATTCTTCTATCCACTTCATGTTAATCGAGATAAACGTTAGTAGAAATTGTTTATATATCTCCTTACAGATACAATGGGAATAGGAGGATACAGTAGGCTTAAGCAATAGTCACGTCTTTTAAGCGTTGCTCGCTATGTGACGCCTTTGATATTCCATTCTCTTTCGTGACCAGGGCATAAAACAACAAATAGCGACTTCCTGTTTGGGAAAATTCAAACTGATATCAAGGAATATTTCGGGAAGGACATATTTGATATAAATTGCTTGCTTTAGAGAGATCTACAGTTTTGGTGTACTAAGACTTTGTCTATCACTTAGGGTTTATGGTTATGCAAAATATGTCATGCAGAATTAAGAGCACTTCAGAGGCTATTCCCAGAGAATTCAAGATATACATTTAAGTTTTTATGAAAATATCTTAAACATACACTTTAACCAAAATCATTCGATTCATTTTTGGGATAATCAAAATTCTCGAAACTTTCCTTGTAATGGGTTATTTGGAGTGAGGGGGGTTCTCTTAAAAATCGTTGTGTCGTATTCTTGGAAGATGTTGAACTTGAATATCATGTTGGTATTTAAGCAATTTTTCGCTTTTGAGATACTCACACACACACACACACACACACACACACACACACACACACACACACACACACACACACACACACACACACACACACGCACGCACGCACACGCACACGCGCACGCACACACATGTTTTTCCCTAAAATGCTTTTTTTGTATTCAGGTGTCTGAAAAGTGTATTTCCTGTGAAATATCAGTATCAATTTTTTTTGGCGGAAAACAATACCTTCTCACATTCTATGTACTTAGTAGAGAAAATAAAAGGTCATTTTCAGCGTATAAAGGGCTAAACTAAAGGGTTCTGCTTCTTCCACTTCAAGGTTAGGCTCGCATTACCAGAGAAGGGGGGGGGGGGTTACTTTATTCCCACCTGCGGTAATTTTTAAAATTTTCTCTTTTTTGACTAAAAGCATGCAGTTGATAGTGATCGTCAGTCAGTATTTCTACGACTGAATTGTGTATTAGTTTCAAATTTTTCATTGTTGGTCTTATTGAGCAACAATGAAATTTCATGGCGGTTATAAAGTACTGCCCGTCGGTACAATGTAAAAAAGTAATAGTGAAAAAATTTAGTTATAATCCCCAATTCTAAAGTAAATTTGTTTTAAAAATTGTTCGGATATTTTGTTACCAGTGGTGGTCACCTGCATTGGTAGTATAAGCTCTGTAATAAGGATTGGCATAATATCCAACGTGATTCATGTAAAAAAGTAAAAAAGAAATAGTTAAACAGTGTTAAACGTTACTACCTTTATAATCATGAGAAGATATAATACCCATTTTTAAACTAAGTTTGTGCTAAAAATGCTCAGAGATTTGTTTCTAGTGGTGGTCACAAAATACCTCCCCCCCCCCCCCCCCCCCCCCCGTTCCGACGCAAAAACATCTAGTTTTGGTCTTCTTGGACTCCATCCTTCTGGTTTGTAAGTCTGGCATTATCCTTTCTTTCTCTGTGTTAAAAACAATTGTCATTTGTTTTATATATAACTGTTCTCGTGTTTCAATATTAGGTATATGATCTATTAATGTGTAACCTGATATTCATCTGAGGAATAGCATCTCAGCTGTTTCTAACCTCCTTTTGGAAGATCTATTGAGGACCCAGTTTTCACTACCGTATAAAAGCAGAGGGACTGCAAGCACTTTATAAAATTTCATAATTGTCTCTTTCCTAGTTTTGTTTCTTAATGTTCTTTGAAGAGTTATACATTTATTGGAACTTATTAAGCTTTTTATTGACGTCTTTCTCTCCTTCGTAGGATATGCAGCATCCCAAATAATTAAAACTGCTGACTTGTTCTATTATTTCGTTAAACCATAGTGTTGTAGCCCTATATAATAAAAACAGAAAGAGATGGACGTGATTGGATAATAAGGATAATATAATAAGGATCTTCCAAAACGTACAAAGAAAGCCTGTTTTAAGGGTATGTAAAACCTTAAACATAGGCTAAGAAGACCGAAAATTCGGGCCCTGGTTATGGTGGAATTTGTTGAAGAGGAAAGTACTTGGTAAAGGAGGCGATGCGGGCCGCTTGCTGTTGCTGTGGTTCTCTATGACCTTCAACCTGGGCAACGAAACCCCGAGGCGGCGTTGCCTTGTAAAACCGATGACCGCATCCAAGGTAACCATCTCAAAGAGCGACGGCTGTATACCTCTCCGTTTGTTGTTCAATTCTTGGTCATTTTCAGAAACCTTCCCTTGTTCTTCGGACTGACTACCTGACCATTTTAGGGTGTAACTTGTGCGCTGTTGCCTATATTGCTGCATTCGCCAAGTCCGTGGAACTTCATCCTGATTCGGGATTTAAACACACACGCTCCATTCCGTTCTCTGGCTAGATCCCAACTTGTAACTTGCCATCGTAGATGACGTACACTTACTACGTTTCTGTGGGGAGTTAAAATCGATTTGAATCCAATCCCATACTGAACACGATCCGGATACCCAAGGTTCGAGAAGGTTTTATGTTAGTCGACTTGGTTTACGTTGGCGCACCTGTGAAACATATGTTGGGTTTTTGTTCTGTGTATTTCGAGCAGGTTTTGCGGTTAGTGTATGTTTTTGAAAATAGTACATTGAGGGATTATGGGAACAATAGCAGTGGCCTTGTGTTTAATCACACCAGTTCCGCTAAGAAAACAAAATGAACAGCGTGCAGCGTGCAGGACTACAACAGAAGATAACCTCTTTGGCGTATTCAGATCGGTTTGCATGTGGTAGGTGTTTCCATGTGTTTCCATACGATCCATTCGGTCGAACCCAAATTCAATACAATCTGAATCCATGTTTAGCTGCAGTATTCAATCCAGAATAAGGACTCAAACTGATTCCAATTCTCCATGGTTAACAATAACTGGGAACGGGAAGCAGAACGGGCAAAAAGTTAAATTACGTTTATTACAATTTTTTTTTGACCAAACACTTCACGATCCGCCATTTTTAAAAGCCCAGGGAAGTGTTAAAGCCACACGCGAGCTCTCTTTTAACCCCATTGGACCCTTTCTGTATGTGGGTTTTCTCACTTTTACATTTTGCGAATGAAATTTATAATTTGCATTTCAGTTTTTATGCAAATTTGCATACAAAATCTAAAATGTGCTATTTAAAGATTTAACAATGCATTTTATGACTGGTTTATTCATTGGCATACAAAAAAAAATAATTTATACCCTGAAGAACAAGAAAACCTTAGCACCAACAGAAACTTATTTCTGTACAACTAATAACCCAGCTTCGATCAATACTTTCATTTCTTAAACTGCACTTAAGTGTCAGAAAGGGTCACTATCATACTTCTCTGACAAATGTGAGTGCTTAAGGCAATTTTAAAAATTGGACTGTTTTGGCTAATTAAAAATATGTAGTTGTATCATCTGAGATAATATTTGACAAGGAGATCTGAGCATTTGCACGGTAATTTACTCACTCACTCACTCACTCACTCACTCACTCACTCACTCACTCACTCACTCACTCACTCACTCACTCACTCACTCACTCACTCACTCACTCACTCACTCACTCACTCACTCACTCACTCACTCACTCACTCACTCACTCACTCACTCACTCACTCACTCACTCACTCACTCACTCACTCACTCACTCACTCACTCACTCACTTATTTATTTAATAAATAGTTTATTTATTTAATAAATAGTTTATTTATTTAATAAATAGTTTATTTATTTATTTATTTATTTATTTATTTATTTATTTATTTATTTATTTATTTATTTATTTATTTATTTATTTATTTATTTATTTATTTATTTATTTATTTATTTATTTATTTATTTATTTATTTATTTATTTATTTATTTATTTATTTATTTATTTATTTATTTATTTATTTATTTATTTATTTATTTATTTATTTATTTATTTATTTATTTATTTACTTATTTACTTATTTACTTATTTATTTATTTATTTATTTACTTATTTATTTATTTATTTATTTATTTATTTATTTATTTATTTATTTATTTATTTATTTATTTATTTATTTATTTATTTATTTATTTATTTATTTATTTATTTATTTATTTATTTATTTATTTATTTATTTATTTATTTATTTATTTATTTATTTATTTATTTATTTATTTATTTATTTATCCATAATCTGTGTGCCAGTTTTCAAATAAATAGCTTTAAAATTAAAAACTTTAGAATTGTTAATTTCATTGTTCCTTAACGAAACCTGCCAAATTACAGGAACAGAGACCTCTCTAGTTTCAACTTTTCCATTAGTGTTTTCATAAGAAGATATTGCCCACTGGGTGTGACTATCTTCATCGTGGACATTCATCCCAAATAACTTTTTGTGGCACCTGCCATTTTGGAGATGTGTTGTTATTGGTTTGAATTTTTCAATGCTTTGTTATTCTTTGAAAAACTGTTCCATTCAGTTCTTTTCTCAATGCAATGGGAAGAGTATGAAATTTAAAGGCAGCTTACAGCCACCTCTTAAAGTTTGCCTATCGCCTCGGTTTCATGGCTCCCCTTGCGACCACAACAGTATGTTTAATCACAACTATTTCTGCAAACGTTTATCTCAATTAATGTGAAGTAGATAGAAAAATCTGATATTTTACATTTACATGGTTTCTTTCTCTGCCCATTACTTAACAAGCTATTAATTCAAAACCGTGCTCTTATTTCTACTTCATATTAATCGAGATAAACATTTGCTGAAGTTGCTTAACCATCTACATACTCTTTATTTCCTTCTAGATATATGGAAATTTGGGAATGCAGTACACTGTAGCCATAGTAAAATCTTTTAAGAGCGGGTCGTTATGTATGACCTTCAAATTCTGTTCTCTTCGCATGGCCATGAAAAAGAAGGGAAAAAAAAAAAAAGACTTTGCATTGAAAAGTATAAAACATTTGACAATTCAAACTAAAAATAAAGAATATATCGAAACGGTCAATGCCACAAAAAGTTTTATGGGATAAGAATTTAACTTAACGACATCTAAGTACCTTTTTCTGCGTGGTAAGCAGAACGTTTTACAACTTATAAAAATCATTCAGAATGAAGAGGACCTCATAGTCTTTTTCCAGAAAATTCAAGATACCTATACATTTTATTCGTCATGCAAACATGCTATTTTAATAAAATGCTTCTCAGTTTTGGGAAAAACGACAAATTCTAAAAATCTTGCATATACAGTTTAGTTTGGGAACATTTACTTGAAAATCTTCGTACAGCATCTTCGAAATATGCTGAACCCAAATATCAAGTTTGGCATTTGTGGGACATTCCATTTTTGCGTTGTGCTGTTCACACGCATGCACACACACGCACGCACGCGCGCACACACACACGGCAACGCGCGGAAATTTTGGTATTCAGGAGCCTCAAAACATGTATTTCTGGCGAAATATCAACATCGATATTTGGGTGAAATGCAATAAGTACTTACTTAATCTATATGATTTTTGTTAAAATAACGTCTAATATTAAAGTGAGACACATGGTTAAATGAATAATCACAAACTAAACAAAATGGTTTTCATTATATAAAATATAAAAATAATCTTCGGATACCTACCTGATGAAACACACGCGTGGTCATTCTAAACGTCCGTACTGTTTAGTAGTTTAAACTGCACCGTGTAGCCTGCTGGTATGGAGGGACGTACACTGCTGAGTTGGCTCCTATAGGACACTGTTGTAACTGTTGTAACTTCTGATGTTATGGTTTAAAATAACTGTATCCGTAATAATAATGCAAAACGTAAGTCACCTTGAGTCGCTCAAATGCTAAATGGAAGCACATCTACATAATCCTAGCGCGGTCCTTAGGCGTTATCGACTACCGATACTCGATCACAGTTAACTATTCTGCAGGAGTGTAAATCACAAAGGGAAGGCTGCGGACTTCCTTTTATCAAGTCCCTCCTACAATCTAAATCCCCACCAACGTTCCCACTTATGTTCTTTTTAATTCACCTATGACACATCTTTTACTCGGTGCTTTACTAAGTTCTGGAAAATTCATTTCCTCTCTGATTCACAAAACTATGCTTACGTGCCTTTCTCCATGTACTGTGCTTTTGATTATTACTGATTCTCAAGTTCGCCTTGAGCTAATGGTTTTCTTATCGACGTGATTTCATTAGAACCCTAACTGCCCTACTAATTGCTTATCCTTAGCGGAAGTTAGAAAATGACCTATTCACTGGACAACTGGACTTTTAACCCTGCATTATGCATCGATTTTAAGGTGAAACGTATTTATTGGAACGATTAATTTATCGCCCTGTCATTGCTTTTCAAAATTACCGTGAACAATTCCGGTATCATATTCAACAAATGGTTAGTATTTCATTCAAAGACTCATGACAATATAACTCATGTGTTATATACACACAATCTGTATAGCATATAGCGTATTTAAATTTTGATTTGACATATTTTATGTTTTAACATGTCTTTTCACAGTTATACCTACATTGATGCGAACACTGATACTGGTCCTCGTGCAAAGTCCTTCAAATGAGGAAAAGTGTCAAACATCAAACAGTTGTAAAAGTCAACCAAATTAACATCCTTGGACTAGTCTTTTAGTGGAAGATTACATGGTTTTTAGAAATCTGAGCACCTAATTTTGTTTGATAGTCCCAAATTCATAAATAAATTAATTTAATAAAGGAGCACCGTTATTTTTATTTATGTATATGTTTTGAAGTTTGTAGCTGGGCCAAATAAAAGCACCTCGGGGGCAAATGCTGCTGTAGACCCATCTCTGCGGGATGTCTTCTTGTCCTTAAAAAGGAGAACGCTATCCCTCAAAATCGCCAGAAAGCTTACGGTCCATCAGAGGCAGCGATCTCGACTGTGCGGTATGAACCGCAAATGAAAAGTGCAACACCAGTACCATAATAAAAATATGGTTTGTTATATTTACTTGACTTTCTTTAGCCACTTTCGTTTATTTGTATATATTTTCTACAACCTATTCCTGCAATATCATATTACTTTCTCTACTCTTAGGTACTTCATACGTATAGAAAGTGCAGGAAGTATTCGACCCAAAATTCGAGGTCGAGACTTCACCGGAAACATATATTTTGAGGCCTTCTAAATAAAAAAAGCATTCTTAGAAAAAGGTCCGTGTGTGTCTGTGTGTCTTCGTGTCTATCTGTGAACAACATAATTCAAAAAAGAAAAGCCAGTTAAAAACCAAAGTTGGCATTTAAGTTTAATATATTTCAAAGATGCGACACGATTATTGTGGAAAAAAGTTCTCCAAGTTTTAATGGAAAATTTTTCGAAAATTTTAATTTTCCCAAAAACGGCTCTAACGATTTTGATTAAGATGGCATAGTTTGAGATATCTTTTATGACAAATTAATGCACATTTTGAATTTTCTCGCTACAGCCTATGTATTTCTGTTTATTCTTGTTGACTTTTGCATAACTGGTAAACCGTAAGAAATAGACCAAGTCTTACTATACAAATAATGTAGATCTCGTTAAAACACAGGTTATGTCCAAATGAATTTTGTGTTTGTGTGTGTGTGTGTGTGTGTGTGTGTGTGTGTGTGTGTGTGTGTGTGTGTGTGTGTGTGTGTGTGTGTGTGTGTGTGTGTGTGTGTGTGTGTGTGTGTGTGTGGAGTGAACCATATCGGAGATATTGCTGGTTATTTGTGTGAGTTCTGCAATACTTATACTTTTCTCAAATGGAAGGTCGCTATTCACTTTTTATCTCTTGGCCGTGTAAGGAGAACGGAGTTTCAAAGCCTTTATTTACCGACCAGCTTCAAAAGATTTGTCTATAGCTCAAGGCCTACTGTATTGTCATATTACCTTTCACCTACAACAAAATTAGTAATAAGACAATTTCTACAAATGTTTCTCTCGACTAACATGGAGAAGAGAGAGGAGTAAGGGTTTGTAAGAATAGTTAATACAAGAGTGGAGAAAGTCATGTGAGTGCAACACATCAGATTTTTAACGCTACAATGTGCCGTGTATGTGTACGGGCAAACAATGGTGTAATGAGGGTGAAAGCAGCTTCGACTTGCACACCCTGTGTATGGTGTGGGAGCAGTTGCCAATCTCCCTCTATTTTCCTTATTGACACGCCTGATTTAGAACATTTAATATTTCAACAGACTTTACAGCTTCTCGTGTTATAATTCAAAAACAGTTAATACTATATTCTCAAACAGTCGGTAACTCGCTTCAAACAGATCATTATTAGGATTCCTTAAATTTATTCACCAACTTAACTGGTGTTGTTTATTCTCAGACCTACCCACGCATATCCTGAGAAAAAGATTTCATAGTTCACCATTGCAGCAGCTGGTAGCAATTCAATGAAGACCGAGATGGAGACGACAGTAAAAGTTGGCGCAAATAGGGAGTCGTCTTGAAGTATTAAATTACATTAGTTATTAATATGTAAATGTAGATTTTAATTGAATAAAATGCTATGTTTGAAAGCTAATTTGATCCATGTGCCCCGTACTTGGGAGTTTGTCCTTGTGTGGCTTCGCCCACGACTCATTCTGTGGCGATTAACTTGGCCCCTGTGTGAAAAGTTTAGTAATCCCTGGTCTACAGTTTGAAGGCGTGCGGGTGTGGGGTGTGGGGAGCTTAAGTGTCAGGTTGAGTGATTTGAAGCATCGGCTTAGTACCCCCCCCCCCCCAAAAAAAAAGGGGAAAACGTTGTGATTCTTTACTGTCCGAGTGTGTTTAATTTGGAGCAGTATTTTGTAGTATTTTTATACTGTGTCCAATAAGTCCAATAAGAAAAAGGGGGCAAAAAGGAAGATATTTTATGCAGTCAGTCAATCTAGAGAGATTAGCAAACGTTACTGGGAGTAACAGTAGTAGCAACTAAATATGATTATGCGTCTTAACTAAATTATTAATTAAATACGTCGGGCGAGAATTAGACAATATACCTTATGAAGCCACATGAAAGAAACATAAGTTGATATTTTATTCCTTTCTCTAGCACAAAAAAGAGAGCTGCATTCCGACAAAAATTCGATACTGAGGTTTCACTGGAAATACAAATTTTGGAATCCCCTGGTTGTATGTAGCAGGTAGCACGCGATTGGCCACCACAGTCTACCTCCCTCACAGTCACGCAAAATCATCTCCCCCTACTCCAACAGTTGAATCATGTAACTTCTACAAAGCAATGCTACTGTGCCAGATAGGATAGCAGAATGCTATGGCACTTAAAAGTAAAATAGAATATAACATCCTTTTTTTTATTAAAATAATATTCAGTGCATTATTTTGAATGTAAAACAAATATAGTGCCAAGGTATTGGTAAATGTATTCATAGTAAGACAAAATGTAGGCTATATGATTCAACTTTTGCCATGCCTAAAGAAAAGGAAAGATATACATGATGGAAGAGAAGTCATTACATTCCTTCTAATATGTGCTTCATAGAAGCATTACAAACAAAAAAGTCTAATGACATTTTGTTCTTTGATCAGCCGATTAATGGTTTTTTTATCGACATTTGATGCGTAATTCCACAGGAATGTACGAAGATAACAGTTTGTTACTTGTAGAGTAACTTATTTCTGACATAGCTTCGGTAGTAATTATGGGACATCACTCAAGGTTTCGAAATAATTATTCACTTAAAAGACGTGGAGGAATACCCCAAGCAACTTTTCAGACGTGCAGTAAGCCGACAACGTTGCGTTGAGTTTGGTCAGGGAATTGAAGTAGTTTGTGGATGTAAACAGGTCGAACATTTTCGCTTTCGTCTAATGTTTTTGTAGTTAACACCTACACTCGCGAAGTAAACACGGAAGGACAAGGCAGGGTGTTTGTGTTCTCAAGAAACACCGTTACTGTGTTAGTTTAAGTACTGAGCCAGGGAAAGTGACACCCACACAATCTGCAGTGTTGCCAGGTTGTTTTCGACAAAACTAAAGTATCTCCGTAGGAAATGGTCAGAGACAAAAACGTAAGATACAAAATGTGTTCCAAATACCGAGATCTACCACTGGTTTAAATTAATGTAATGACATCCCTTCAACCCGGTATGTTGGAAAGAGACCCAGATAATCAACAGATAATCTGTTGTTATGAGGAAGGTAGGAGAACATTCGACTCCTTCTATCCATTCAGTGCTGATCTGAAGAGGTAGGTATCAATGAACCTCCAGCGTTTCTGCCTGCAAAACATTTTCCACACCGTGCCCGTAACTTGCGTGGTGAAAGTGACCTCTCAGTCTTATGGTCCTTGAGAGAAGTTAACCACCGTAATTTCTTAATCTCTTTTAAAAATTACAAGCTTATAAGCTATAAACTAAGGTCATATGAGTAATTAGAACAGTAAAAAACACTGGACATTTGAGGAAAATGAAGCTTAAAGTTCAACATGCTGCTTCCTAAATTGTTGTTATACAGCCCTTAAAATTGTTGATATTAGAAAATTGTGCGGCATAAAAGTACAAGTATAATTAGTATTCAACAGGAGATAAAAAGTTTATCTTTTTACATTTTTTTTAGCGTAGCAGGGATATATTGCCTTCAATGATTTGAGCTAATATATTTTGTGTACAATAAAATTGCTATAATTTAAACTACTTTTTGAAACTCTTCTAGCATATAGCTTTTGGAGAGTATTAATCAGTGGCTGTTTGAAAGAAGCAACTCGCAGAACGTGTTATAACCTTCATTTGTTGTACGTAGTATGATACTAAGGGCGTGGATGTGGGTGATGTGTTGCATACCCTGGTAGTTTTCCTTAGTTAACTTTTCCTGTTAACTATATACTAATCCAATTGGCATTATTCTTACTGAGGAGTAAATTTGGACCAACAATCTCCTACAAGTTAGTATTGTTAGCGTATCACGCCAAGCATTGCAACAGAGCGGCTTAAGGTATTACTAGCCTCACGCCAGTCACGCCAAACGATGTGCGCGCGCAGTGGATGTGACGCCTGAAAGTGCATTGCGCTTGTTATTGTTAATACGGTTTAAAGCTAAGATTTTTAGTATTTTGTTTGACAGTGAAGGTTAATTTCATAATTTTAACTTCTTCCGCACGTATCAGAATACAACAAGCAGCAGTTTGAACAGTAATGTGTGTGAACGTGTAAAAGAAAGATACGCCAGGGTACCGAAGGCAGGATATGCAGATTGCTCATGTGCTTCCGTGTGGTTCACCACGAGGAACACACATGTAGAGAGAATGCTACATTTCCTGGACACATAGTGCTGTGAATATGCAATCCGAGTGCTGTGTAATCAACAAACTGAAGGTGAAAGACTTTCAATGTTTAAATTTTACCGATAAAGAAAATGGAGTTAAAGTAGGGCCTCCGAAACATTATTTAAATATAACAACCAATATTAAAAGATGTCAGAGGTAATTTAACGATAAAATGCATGGAATTGAATCATGACTCTGTGGGTGTTGTTTTGTTGATCATGTCTTTTGTTTTCCAAAGAAAAGTATGTTTGGACCACAAGCGGATATGATGATTTAAACAACACATAAAAAGCACAAGTCACATCGTTTGTGAGAAAGAACTGAAAATGTTTGGTAAGAACAGAAGAATAGAATCTTGTTTAATGAGTATAGAAGATCCATTTATCAGCATAACATGGAAGTTAGGGGGAAGAAAACCAGAACAATACTGTCACACTTCATAGGAGCTGTCTGCTTTTTAGGGAAACAAGGACTTGCATTTTGTGGTCACACTGAGAGTTCTGAGTCATCCAATAGAGGAAATTTCTTTGACTACGAAAATAAATTAACTAAATATGACATGTCTCTCAAAGAACACTTCGAAAAGTCTACTGCATTTCGTGCTACCACGCCGGATATACAGAACGATTTAATACCCAGCACCAGCACAGTGATGACCAACAAAATCAGAAAAGAGATTTCTGAAGCATCGTTTGTTTCTTTTAGATATATTGGACGAAACTTCCGATGTTGGCCAAAAGTCTCAGATATCGACTGCCTTCCGCTATATAACAACTGAGGGAACAAGTGAAGAAAAGTTCATCGGTTTTACAGATGTAACTGCAGATAGAAAGTCTGAATCCCTTTTGAAGCATGCTTTAAGTACGCTAAATGACTTTCCATGTTTAAACCGACTGATTGCCCAAACATACGATGGGGCAGCAGTGGTGGCAGGGGAACATGCTGGGCTACAAACTAAAATTTGGGAGCATTGTAAATCGGCACTATTTGTTCATTGCTATGCTCACCGATTAAATCTTATTTTGCTACAATCAGCTAGCTGCATCAAAGAATTGAACAGTTTCTTTGATTCCCTTACAGCATTTAGCACCTTTTTTGCTAAATCAACGAAGAGAGTCCATGCTTTGGATGTAAATGTTAAAAAAGGGAATTACTTCCGTGTCACAAACCGGTTGGAATTTTAAAAATAGACTGCTTACCACAGTAAAAGAGCTTAAGGCTGATCTAGAAGATTTATTTGACTATTTTGAGTGGGATCAAAATACAAGTAGGTGCGCAGGTGGTTTGTGAATAAATTGAGGGATTTTGATATCAGTTTTCCTTTGGTTATTTTTTCCAATATATTTCAGCACACTGATGTGTTGTTTCAAGCGGTCCAGGAAAAGATAACAGTATTGCTTGCTGTAATAAAATGCTAGATAACTTCCAGTATTTTCTGCAGAATTATAGAAATGAATTCGAACCAGTTTGGGAAGAGGTGACAAATAACACCTTTTAAATTCAGCATCAATTGGCTAAAAGAGTTCACCATGATGCCATTATGGATAAGAAAAGCATTTACAGACGCATATTGCGTGAAATTATTGATAACGTTCGGCAATGCATAGCTGAAAGATTTGCTGAAATCTCAAAATTGAGTTTCCTTTCTCTTCTTGATTTTTCGCAATTCTTAGACTTCAAGAGAAACTTTCCATAAGTGTTTTATGATTTAAAGGACAATTACGGATCCTATTCTGATTTACTTCGATTAAGTGAATTTTGTGTTGCGTATATTGATGCCAAAATGAAAATGAACAGTGTTGTTGAACTGTACCAGTACATTAAGACAATGAATCTTACCTCACTTTTTCCTCTAACCTTTAAGGTAACTATAGCTGCAACAAGCTGCTCCGCAGAAAGGTCACATTCTAGCCTACAGAGCATTAAAATATTCTCAGAAGTACACAGCATCAAGAGAGGCCTCCGTCCCTAGCTATGATGAATATCGAAAGTAAACTGCTTCAGGACCTATGGTCCCAAACCAGCTTCGAGGATGACGTCACTGAAGTCTTTGCTCAGAAGAGGAGAATCCAGCTAATCTACAGGAAATAATTACAATCGAGAGTTGATTTTCTTTCTTATAACTACATTTGGTTCAAACACGAACTTTGTCGTTTGCTGTGAGTTCCAGTATCTAGTTTATACTATAATTAATTTGAAATTTAATAGCAGCCATAACAGATACACAAAATATATTTTCGCCTTATTGTCACTACTACGACTAGAGATCGTGTTTGAATTAAACCATCCGCTCTATTTCTCTCTTTCGTTCGCGCTCTATTTGTTCTCTTTTGCGGGTACACATGGGTGAAATTTGTTCCAAGTTTTCAAAAAATTCAAATATAGTTTTTACATCCAAAAAATAATTTGAAACCTAAGCTCCAATTATATAACATTACTTTTGCTGTCAGAGCCATTTAAGACTTCAGTAAGTGAGAATATAAATAGCATAAATACTTATCATAAATATATGGTCCATATTTCTTCGGCTTTTCTCACACCTTTGCACTTTAAAAATGTTCCACACGATGCAATATTTATTCAATTTTCTTCAAACTTTCAAGGCTGATCCCGAAGAGGATGCAGAAAAAAAAATAGTCGGCGTGCTTTGCCTGTAATTTTTATATTTAGCAGTAGGTGAATTATGTAGTTCTATGAAAATCATAAAAATTCTGATTTTTTTTCTCGAAGTTAATAATTTTTATTTAATAAACCAGAGCATTACAAAGTTTTATGTTCCCAACATTCTTCTGTGAGTACTTAACTTAACAGAATAATATTTAAAATTATCAAAATTTTGAGATCATCGTGTGGATCATTTCAGGTACGGTGCTAAAAATAGTTAAAAAAATCTTATGTGTTGCACTCACATGACTTTCTCTACTCTTGTACTAACCGTTCGTACAAACTCTTATTCCTATATCTTCTTCGTGTTAGTTAAGATAAACATTTGTACAAATTATCTTATTGCTTGTTTCCTTGTAGGTGAAAGGGGAATATTAGAATACAGCAGGCCTTGAACGATAGTCAACTCTTTTAAAGCTTTAACATCCCGTTCTCTTTGCACGCTTAACATATAAATAAAATGAACAAGGATGTTCCATTTCACAAAAGTGTTAAGTTTTCCGAAACTGACACAAATAACAAGGAACATCTCCGAAATGGTTCACTCTACAAAAAAAAATGTATTCAGACATAAATTGTGTGTTTTAGTGAGATCTATAGCTTTCGTACAGTAAGATTTTGTCTATCTCTTACGGTTTACGAGTTATTCCAAAGTCATCCAGAGTAAACAGGACTACTTAGGCTATATCCAGAAAATTCAAAATATACATTTCATTTGTCGTACAAATGTGTTAAACATATGGCATTTTAATCAAAATCGTTAGAGCCATTTTCAAGAAAATAAAAATTTTCGAAAAATTTTACGCATAAACGGTAGTTTAGGGTGGGGCTATTTTCTTCAAAATCTTCGTGTCGCATTCTTGAAAGACATTAAACTTAATACCAACTTTGATTTTTAACCGACTTTTCGTTTTTGAGTTATGGTGTCCACAGACTGACTAACACACACACACACACACACACACACACACACACACACACACACACACACACACACACACACACACACACACACACACACACGGACCTTTTTATAAAAATGCTTTTTTTTATTCAGGGAGTCTCAAAACATATATTTCCGGTGAAATATCGACATCGAACCTTCTACTTACCAGTACAGAAGGTAGAAAAGATAAATCTAAAGGTGTTAGATATTGAAATGAAAATTTGTAGGTACATTATTCCCTGCATGTGTTATGTTTGATATGAATTTTAACAACATTTAGAAATTTCACCTATGTTAAGGGTACCTTTACACGAGTCCAAAGTACATACACACCACGCTACGCCACTGTATGATATGCTTGTTAGCTTCCCCTTTTACTTTTAGTAATTTAATAAAGACCATAACTGAAGGGCAATTCTGACGGAAACCAGGAAGGAAATTACATCTGTGTTATCTTATCACTGCTTGCTTCCTATGGGTGTTCTCACTTTTTCTTCCCTTGTTCTTATTCTCTGCTCTATAAGTACACGTATCTACGAATTTTGTCTTTCTTCCTTTCAAGCGAGGGCAAAAGCTGTGCCCTGCATTGGAATTTTCAAAGCAAAATACAAGTAAATTTTGCTGAAAATTGATGCCGCCTGAAGCGAAGAAAAACATTTTGGTAATCTCAGCATAAGACAAATAACCAGAAATAAGTTGGAGACTATACTGTACAGAAAGTGAATTCAGTAAAATGCAAGAGTAATGATGATTACTTAACGAGGCCTTCATAGCTTCCCCTTCTTTCTCTTTCTTTATCGCTCTCCACCGACTGGGCAGTATTCATGCTACTGGTTGGAGATAGCTATAACCAATGACACGTCGTCCTGAAACGGAAGTAGTGCTTATTTCTGGTGACTCATTAAGTCGTTACTCATTAGGCTACAACTGTTGCTTGCTTCACACCATATTAAGCACATCAGAAGCTACACGTGGGCAGATATGGCCTATGGCAAGCTGATAACACAGTTCGACAAATTTTAGGAGTTGTGCAAATTCACAGAAATGTAATCAAATTTTAATGCCACCCAAGAAAGGTACTTTATTGCACAGGTATTAGGTATTCATTCGAAAGCAGAAACCGCATTATAGTATAACGTAATAGGTAAACATGTTTAGAGTTATTTCGATGCAAATTTGAATTCCAGCCGGTCGGTTGACATGGTATCTCAATTTGTAAGAGAAACCGGACGAGTACCGGACGACCATCTGTAGTTCATATCTTGGCTATGACATTGAACTTTTCTGTCTGAGTCTACCTTTTCAACCTAGTCCTACACAGACTAGAACAAAAGCACGTCTAATTTCCACAAATTTTATTACAATTATGACCTGGGGAACTTACATATATACATTGTTTATTAAATGATAATTCGAAAACAACATACATTTTGATATAGACATTTGGAATTAAATCATTAAACGCAATGAGAGCAAAGATGCTGTTAAAACAACTTTAAAATATTCTGAATCGAATATGCACTTAATTTGCATTTTGCTTAAACCATAAGGAATATGAAGTTTGTATACAGAGTATTTAAAACGAGCAAACCACCGACAACGCTTAGATTTTTTTCCCCTGTGTGTAGGAGGGCCAGCTGATCAATTCTCAAGAAGGAACCTCGCCTACGTCCGGAAAAGAACCTCGCCTACGTCCGGAAAAGCAATGTTTGGGTGCTGTAGAGCGTTGGAATTTGATATGGGTGTCAGTCATAGAATTTTCTAACCACAACAAGAGTTTATTGCAAAAGGTGTTCAAACTGTCTGCATCCTATTTGAATGCAAGGCCCACATCGACGGTTCTGAGCCTAATGCAAACGAGTCAATATATGCGGTTGTCTGGTAAGGTTTTCTATTGCTCCGTGGATTCGTGCAATGGGATCTTCCTTTGACATTATAGGATTATAGTACCCCAATAGAAAATAGTGGGGGGGGGGGGTGTATAAGATCCGGTGACCGTGATAGTCTACTAGTAGTAGTAGGACCAGCAGCAGCAGCAGCAGCAGCAGTAGTAGTAGTAGTAGTAGTAGTAGTAGTAGTAGTAGTAGTAGTAGTAGTAGTAGTAGTAGTAGTAGTAGTAGTAGTAGTAGTAGTAGTAGTAGTAGTAGTAGTAGTAGTAGTAGTAGTAGTAGTAGTAGTAGTAGTAGTAGTAGTAGCAGCAGCAGCAGCGGCAGCGGCAGCGGCGGCGGCGGCAGCGGCAGCGGCAGCAGTAGCAGTAGCAGGAGCAGTAGTAGGAGCAGCAGCAACAGCAGCAGCAGCAGCAGCAGTAGTAGTAGTAGTAGTAGTAGTAGTAGTAGTAGTAGTAGTAGTAGTAGTAGTAGTAGTAGTAGTAGTAGTAGTAGCAATAGTAGCAGTAGTAGTAGTAGTAGCAGCGGTAGCAGTAGTAGCAGTAGTAGTAGTAGAAGTAGTAGTAGTAGTAGTAGTAGTAGTAGTAGTAGTAGTAGTAGCAGTAGCAGTAGTAGTAGTAGTAGTAGTAGTAGTAGTAGTAGTAGTAGTAGTAGTAGTAGTAGTAGTAGTAGTAGTAGTAGCAACAGCAGTAGTAGTAGTGGTAGCAGTAGTAGTAGCAGCAGTAGTAGGGTTTAGGACGCACAACTACTAGGGTCATTAGGGCCCAAACAAGGTGACCGTGATGGCCAGGGTACTAGCCCTCCACTACCAAGCCATCGATTTGAACATGTGACGTTCAGGTGATCTTGCACTTTACGTCAAAGTATGCTGGAGCGCCATCATTTTGCACGCACATTACCTCCGCAACCTGCAGTGGTACTACATTCAATACAGTAGGTAGGCAACATATTCCTTGTGCGTGAGCCTGTCAGACCGCTTGTCAGTAGTTTGGCCCAGTGACATTATCATCAATTGTTCCAAAGCATATGTTAATACTGAGCTTGTGTTGATGACTTTGAATAACTTGCGCACACGCCATTTGCCAACAAGAATCTGAAAAAATTCTGGCACCCCAACATTTGTAAACTTTGACGCTGTACAGCTCCCAAATCGTGCTGTTTCGCACATGGGCTCTTCCTTGAAAAATGGCCAGTTTGCCTTCCCGCACACTGTGTGTACATATATTGTTTTTCTATATTAAAAAACTAGCAGTACTTTATAGGATATTACAGTACATTTCTTGGATATCTTTATCATTTTATTATCATTGCTGATGATCCTCAGGGTTACCTATTCGTGCTATAACTAAGGGGGGCATACCATAATTTGAACGTTCGTACGATGTCAGCTAAACATACAATAACATACCTGTCGTGTTTATCAAACAACAATGAAACACATCTGACAACACCAGCTTCTTCCCAACGCTGGTGTTGAATTGCTGAATGTCACAACCAAACCTGACGCGAATTTTTAATCTTCCGACGCGTTTATTAAATGTTTTACCCGCTGGTTTTTGCAACGTATTTATTAAAGGGGTTCGGTGTGCCACTCACTGTGTCACTCCTACCTATGTTGCAAGAAATGGCATGATTTGTCGCTTCTCCGATAGATCAGTGGTGAGCATGAACGATTCTTTTAATCTAACTTTTATATACCTCGGGCGCAGTACGGGTCAATGAGTATATCAGTCAATCACTAAACGAGATTAACTTAGAAGTATTGAATTTATTTAAACTTTTAAATGAACAGATTCAGTATATTAACACAAATTATGCAGTCATATGTCTTGGCGTCTTTTCGAATCTCGTTATGGGTCGGCAAGCACGGATTACAAGTTTGTATAAGTCAATATCTTTACTGTTATTAGTGCCGCGTCGCAGAATTTATACTTATTTGATGCACTGTCACTCTATCTTTCTCCACTACTATAAATATCCGTTTGAAGTTCACTTTAAACTCAGAAATCACTCAAATTATTGCGCACACTTACGATTTCCGTTGCAATACCGAATCAATCCATTTAAAAAAGACAATTGAACTCAGTCTTTACTAACTATATTTACAATTTATGGTATCAGCAGGCTTTTCTGCCGCCTCTATAATTTCATATTAAATCATTCTAGAGGGCTTACGCGGGAAGTATCCACCACATATGCCACAAAACCTGTTTCCCTGTTTTCTCTCATTGCCGATGTGCTAGAGTTGTTAAGTCCAGTAAACACAGTGACGTCCAGGAACCTGATCAGTGGAGATGATCCCCTGACATCCCCAGGGAAATTAAGAACATGTCTGAATCTGAGTGCTGTTAATCAAACCTGTGACCTTGATAAACAACGATTTCAACGTGCACTGAGTTATTTCGTTGCCCCGTAGCAATGCTTCTTGTGAACGAGTATTGTCGGAATAGATTGGCACTAGAGAAGTAAATGATCTCTTTCTATCATCCCGTTTGTGAAAGAAAGTGATGGGTCTGAAAACTTCCAAGGCACCGAGATGTTAAATTCCATGACAACAAATGTTATGATTTTGCAGCAGTTCAGAGTAAAGATGAGTTGGTAGATCGAGAAACAATGTGCTAATCCTGGCTGTAGTCATCAATATTATAAATGCTGTGAAAAAATGACAAAAGTCCAGTCCAATTACTTTCATTCTAAACTGAAGAACATAACACAGTTCTCTTTTACCGTTCTTAATACAGTCTACAGTTCTTCATGATCTTACAACATACAGATGTGTTCCCGTAATCTTGACACACTCCTTTCTGACTTTCAGTTCTCTCTGTCTCTGTGTCACGAACAGCTGGCTTACTAGTTCATATTAGGAAGTGACAGTGACAACTCAGGGATGTGACTGTGAAAACTGTGCAAAATCATAATACACCTATATAATGCTGGTTAGATTCAGAAGTAGAGACCGGATGTTAGGCAAAATGCCTGCTCTTAATTACCATAGATCAGTGATGAATACAGACACTTCACTCCAGGATAATATTTAGCTTGACGGGGGTGGGGGAGAGAATATTAACGATATATACATTTACAAATAGGTATGAATTTCCAGGGGGGACCTTTTAATTCCCGGGGCCACCTCCTGAAGTCACTGCTGCTATAGATATAAAAACGACTTAATTTTAGTTCAACTTACTACTCTTAGTGCTAGATTTTAGACAGTTGAATGTGCCTATTTTATCATATAATGTCTATTTCAGTTTTTCGAGGAGACAAACTCAATTTTATTGAACAATTGAATTAAAATACTTGACATACAGGCAATTTGCATCTTGTGGGCTCATGACATTTTGTACATAACCTAAATTTGCTTTTCCCATTATTCTGTGCTACAGACGCCATTAAATGCCTTGAACAGAGAAATAAACCACTGGTAAATTCACTGTAAGTTGTGGATAGTTACTCAGAAACTTCAAATTGTTCCACGTGATGCAGGTCAACGTGTAAGATAAAATGGGAGAGGATTCTTTAATAGAATAGTGATCTTCAACAGTTAAAAGAACATAGCCATGACTTAGCGATGAAAACAGTGCTTCACGTGATATTGATCCACAAACTTTTGCGCTCATCAGTAGAAATGGTAAGGCAGTTTTCAGTGCTCAAAAATGTACTATCTGATAGGAAACATAGCTTAAAAGTGGAAAATTTGAAAATAAAAAATCTCGTCATTATGTACAATAAATGGGTGTTAATAACTGACAAAAGTTATTGGGTATTAAAAGTGATGCAGTAACGAAATTACTAAAAGGTACTGTTCATACAGCATTTTGGTTAGGTTCCATTATTATGTGTTAATATCATGTGATTTGTGTGTTAATCTACATGTATTATGTACGTAAATTTGATTCAATACTCCATGATCTAAATGACCTATTTCAATTGGTAACAAGACGAATCGAAATAATATTCATTTTTCATATCTATTGTCTAATTTTGCAGGTAGCTGTAAAAACTATTTTCACAGTTGCTGCATATTTTGAACTTTTTAAGTGCCTAAAATCCGGTCTCTATTCATAAATATTCATAAGTATAAGTAACAAATTCACCCGTAAAAGGTCAATGCAATTATTTTTAAAACGGATAGCCACAGGTATCTAAAGCGAAAGCCTTATTTTACTAAAGTGAAATAACAATTTCAAGTGAAGAAACAAAACGCTACAGAATATTTCTTACAAGATAAACGCTGAAAGGGGTGTTCTAGGTAAGCGTCTGGCTAATAATTAACGTATAACACTATTGTGCAAGCCTTATCGTGAAGGTTTCATGTCAAAAACAAATGATGGGCACTATTGACTAACGCTTTTGGAACTTTAATCAAACAGAGAGCTTTCACACCTCTTGACCCAGTAATGTTTAGTAACCATAAAGCGGATAAACACCAGCCGAGTCATCTCCCATCGACTTGACAACATACCTTGTGCAGATGGGACAAAAATGCCTAAAATGCTTTACCACCATCGGCAAGCGAAACAATATTCGTGTCCGACTTTCGGGAAAAAAATCAGAGTACTTCCGTTACAAACTTTTATTATGCTCCATAAAAGGTGTCTGATACACAATATCCGTCTGCACTTTAAAAAACATCCGGCAACGAACTCTAGATAAGTAAATTATCACATTTCATACTCAGAAAGAACGATGGATATTAGGTTACGTGTTTTGCCTTTTTCCAAATTCTGACGCCGGGCGCGGTGCACAAAGAAGACGGTCGGGCTATGTTACTTCACACCATATGCCAGGTCGGCAAGCAAACAAAGGCGCTCAAGATCTAGCTGCCTTGCGCGACTGTTCCTTTAAGTGTGACCAATGATGAGCGCGGCGCTTAACAAAGGATTGCTGTAATATTCGAGTGGCATCCAGCGGCCGGCGTGTTTGTGAAAGTCGATAAAGTACCATGTTTCGTCATCATCGCTATATAAGGAAGCGAGGAAACAGCACAGGAGAGAATTACAGACATGAGTCAGTCAGTGTGTCAGTGAGTGCGAGACAGCTGTGTGTGTGTTTGTATGTGTGTGTGTTACTGTCCTGAAAGATGCGACGTATCAAAGTGAAGAAGTCTTAACGAGTGTCGAGTGACTCTATCATCTGAGATAGAGTTTGAGAGTCAGCAAAAGTGAAGAAAGGCAGTGAAAGGACTGCGTCAATGCTATGAGAAGTCAACATTGTATGAGTTGTAATATCACGAAAGACGTAGACTGTTAACGTCACTGCGTAGAAAAGGACTATGTATTTGTGCAAAATTTAAGAAGTAAATAAAGTGACAGAAAAGTAACAGAACTGGATTTTGTCCTTTTGTTACACTGGTGTCAGAAGTGGTATTCCCCAAATTGTCAAATTGACACAATATTTTTCACTGTAATAGTGTTTAACATGGATTTTCGACTTTTTCAGGCGTGGCATCTACAAAATTATTTTTCTGACGATAGTGTTTATTTTATCAACTTTTCGTTCAAGCTGCCATGGTGGGAAGTTGAATTTCGTGCATTAAGTGCTGGTTACCTTTCTGCGTACCTTGCCTGCCTGTATTACTGCACATATGTACATGAACTGTATTTATTTATTTATTTTTATTTTTTAAAGTGGATTCTAGGTTTATCTCACCCACCGCTGCCTCAAGGTTTATTTCGCCCTCTTCTGCCAAGTACTTTATTTTTATTTATATGTGGAGGGCTCACATTTTTTATTTGCTTATGCCGCATAATATAAGTTATTTGGCTTTATCATTAGTGTGTTTATTACATACATATATCTTTAGTGTTTTTGTTCTTTTATTGTTTTTATTATATATATGCCTTGTTTCTTTTTTCTATTACTTTTTAATTGTTTATTGTTTTTATTAACATTATATATAATTTACGTACAATATACATCAATATATATCAAGCCTTACTGCCCAGGCACTACGTCCCCCACCTCGGGCCGCTATAGGCGTCATTGGTGGAGTGCAGTACTGGAGGGTGGTATGTGGTCAGCGTCCCGATTCCTCCCGGCCAGTTATGCGGTCTTCACGACTTGGGGCCACTACTTTTCCATCAAGTAGCTCCTCAATTGGTCCCCCCCGGGACTAACGAGACTGAGTGCACCCCGTGTCAGACCTCCCAGAGGGGATCCCCATGCTGATACCGGGGATCGAACCCGGATCCTCCGCGCACGAGGCAAGCACTTTAACAACTGCGCTACGGAGGCGGTCCAATATAGATATTATACCTTTATAAATTACATGCTTTATGTTATTTACACTGTTTACGGCTTTTTTATTGCTATATATGTCTCGCTATCAGTGTACTTTATTTATTCCAGCTTTTGACAGGTTTAATATTGCGTACACGCCGTATAATGATAATTGAATTTTACTTTTGGATTCCTATTTGACCTTTAACTTCGTTTTCATTGGTTGCTATTTACCTACAATGTAATACATGCAGCCGCTAGGTCTGAGCTGCAAGTTATTGTCTTTTAATAGCCAGGCGTGGGGGAATCAATCACACACCAGTTAGTTGATGACCTCGCTACTGGACTCACCATTTGCATCAATTGTTAGTAAATTATTAATTTTATTGTTCTATACGTAATATTTATACTGCTTTCTCGATTTTGTCTTGTATTTTCAAACCCTTCCTCGTTCTCCAACGATGCATTGTGTTATACACTATGATAAGCATATAACAGAACAACCATTTTGTTACTACAAAAAATATCTGTGTTACATTCACATGCCTTTCTTACCTTTTTCGTTTATTAGTGAGTGTACACACTATTCCTACGAAGGATTATTCTTCCATCTACTTCACTTTAATTGAGAATAGCGATAGTCAAATGTTCACGAACTGGACCACATATGATGGGCTTAAAGGTTCATAGTCTTTCCATGCAATCGCGAAAAACAGCTGAATATCGGCAGGATTTAAAATAATGACAAAGTATTACACAATACGAGCCATTAATAACCTTAAATGGCTTGTGGTGCCAAAAAGTTATTTGGTATGACCTGTGACTTTGAAGAACCCTGCATCTTTTGTGGAGTACTGTATTCACCTCTATCGTTTGATATTTACCAATTACACAAGATTATACAAAATTCCTTCCAAATGAAGAAAACTTCAGAGTCTATTCGAAAATTTCGAAAACCCTCACATATAAACGTAGTTGTTTGAAATGACAGGATTTCTCAAAGCTCTTCACGTCGCATCTTTCGAAGATACTGAACTGAAATACCAAGTTTAGTATTTAATCGAGTTCTGGTTTTTGAGTTTTGCTGTTTACACACACACACATACACGCACGCACACGCACACACACACACACATGCAAACACACATACACCTTTTTCTAAAAAGGCTGTCTTTTTTCAGATACAGAAGGCCTCAACACATCTATTTTCTGTGAAATCTTCATATTTAACTTTTGGGTCAATGCAATACTTCCCCTACTTGCAGCTCAGTATAGCGTTGTCTGTCATGATATACCACAAGGAATTGCAGGTTCGAGTCCCGCATCGGGCATAGGTGCTTGTGTGTACCTAAATGTGTGTATGTGAGACAGTAAAAGGAGAAGACTAGAAAGCGAGCACCGACAAAGGTAAAAGTAAAAGAGAAAATATTACAATCAGAAAAATATTATGTGAAAAGTAGTGTTCGCCAGGTGCTCTCCGGTACGTATAGCAGATTGCAGCTGATGTAATTCGCCTGTTCTGTCACTTGCAGCAGTGGAATGTATTGCGTTGCCGAGTTCTGAAGACGTACCATAAATTACCACGCCATACATTCGATACAAATAATTGAGCGACTTATATAAAGTAGACTTAATACCATTTTACATAAGTTTTGCATCACACAATACTACCACAACAGATAACAGTGTTACACAATGTAATGTTGACCTTGTATAATATTTTTCTGTTTTTCAAATGAATATTGGATAACACAAATAGGAATACAGAAAACTGTTAAGAAACAATTCCACTTACCATTCCTTATTCAATTACAGCATTGGAATGACGTTGCAATGGGTCATTATGTAAATACCTTTTACAATGCGTGCGGTGACGGTGAGTTAAAGTTTGGGCTCAACTTTCCAACATATATGACGCGGGAATTTTTCCAAGTTCAACGTGAGTGGCATAGTTTTTCAAGTATCGCTTGACATTTTGTGGTCTGTGTATTTCGAATTACCTTTTAGTGCAATCTGATGCAGGAGGAGAGTTTCTTAATAGAACCCAAGGTCTATAATTCCTACCTACTCCGCAGGTGTATTGAGGAATGTAGTGCAGTAAATTCTCGTTTTTTGTTTTACTGAAAATAATGCAGCCAAAGCCCTTTTTGTCCCTCAGTTACACTGATTGGCTAACTTTTGCAACAGGTTTTTTAATGTTCACGGACTTTGTCTCGTCTATGACTCTGATCTCTTTTTTTTTTTTTTTTTTTTTTTTTTTTTTGTCAACTACACCCTTTTTTTATTTATTTATTTATTTATTTTTTTTATTAAGGAACCATTATTTTAAAGAAGGTGGGAATGGATAAGAGTAGCGGATAGGTGATTTCAGAAAGGAGCAAAGGAGGTCTTTTTTTTTTTTTTTTTTTTTTTTTTTTTAATGGCAAGATCATATTTGAAATATCCAGGGCTTAAAGGGTGCCGTTCGCTGTTGTTGTTGGATTTTCCATCTCTCCGCACGTAAAAATTGCTTAAACTGAGGCAGCACCCCATCAGCTGGCTGATCCAAAGTTTTTAGCCAAGTAATGGTGCCCATTATCATCCAGAGAAGACAATTTTGCAGGGGTTTGCACACTTTAGGAATATTTAAGTGCAATATATCCGTCTGTGAGGCCGTCCAACCGCCAGGTATCCACGCTCTACACTTCCCTAGAACCCAAGTCCATATTGCTGTTTTACCGGAACATTCCAGTACTCTATGCGGAAGAGAGTCTATTTCCTTACAAATTGGACAGCGTTGATCGATAGCCATCCGGTGCCGATACAGTTTGTCTGACGTAGGAAGGATTTCATTGACTATTTCGTATGTTATCGCTATCCATTCCAAGTTTATCTGCGGGATGCTAAAGTACTTCCAAATGCGTTGCCAGGGTAGCTGTGGATATTTGAGCTGTACATGAGGGGTAACAGCAGCAGATCGACGAAGAAAGGCATAGATCTCCTTCACCTTACAAAGGGTACCATTGTCCACTTTCGCTACCGGTAACTGGTCCAAACCAGCATAGGTGTTACGTAACATCGGAGGTACCTTTTCACGTTCACCCCGACTCCAAAAGGAATGGTACGTGCGCTGTATCGTTGTATCCACCGGGTCACCCTGATTCTTTAGGGCAAGCAGAATCATCTTCATCAGCAAGGCGTTTG
>CM060964.1:90704848-90752348 GCA_030765045.1 Tenodera sinensis
TAAATAGAGAAGGACTGTTCAATATTTTAAAACTTCAGGGAATACATAGAAAAATAATATTTTTTTGTTCTTCCCTTATGCATTAGACATTTTTGTCTGTAACAATCTACATATCTTGTTCGTGCTAGCTTTTATTTAGCCTTCCAACATTGCTTTCCCTATTCACTTGTAAGTATTAAAATATATAATTATCTAATTATTCAATTATAGTTAATAATTGTATAATTAAAATTAATCTGATTATTTTCGCTCAACTCACAGTATCACTTTACGAATGCAACTAGTTCAATTATCACGTCATTTCGCTTTGTTTTCACATTCACTTAACTTTCTTCCGCCATGTAGGACCGAACGAAATACGCCCAACGCAGCCTCTTCTTCCGGACGGTTCACTGGCTGGGGAGTCGAATGCAAGACGTCTTGAATTCCTTATCACTCGCTGCAAGTCACCTCGGCCGTCACAGACTCGGTTAAAAGTACAGTGCTTTTGACTCACTATTGTCAGTGCTGATTGACACACTAATTCTGCCCGACCGATTCGTTTTGCGAGAGCGCTCGCTTATACAGCCGTTGGATGTTTCCAGGGCATTCGAGATTGAGAAACATGCAGAAGGCCCTAGTTATCTAGCGATGGCGCTTATTGTGTTTACGCTGGGTGGACGCGCTGCTTATCTGTTTGCAGTTCGGACTGCCTGGCTTGACCTCTGGATAAACTTCCGGCATAGCCGCGGCCTCGCAATACTGTTTAGCGTTGTTAGCATTATCTGTTATCTGGAGGATAAATGGTCGTCCAATTCGTCGACACTACACGAATGGGTTGTATAGCAGTGCGAAGGGAACGCCGAGCTGTCACTCTCGTCATTCGAGAGCAACCCAGGTGCAGCAAAACATGCCGTGTACTATGCAGTTGTTCATTTCTTATGTCTATATTCTTATGAGTTTCGTCAATATACTTATTACTCGTATTCAGCTGCTTTAAGACGCTAATCCTTCTCGAACAGCACACCGTAATAATGATAATTCAATTAAAAATGTGACTTTGGCAATGCTTGACTTCATGACTGACTTAACTACTAATACAGGTAACTATGGCAGACACAAGACTTAATGGCAGCTGATACCTGGCCGACACTACTCTTTCTCCTTTTATACAAATAAATTTTGTGGCCACAAATGATATTTACATCACCGGCTTTACAACGTGATTTCACAGCGTGTTTAATCTTACAACACCACAAGGTGTGGTAAGCCTAAGATTGGATGTAGTGTTGAGCCACCCGCCATTAAATCTTGTGTCAGCCATAACAAGGTATAGTTTGTAATATGCATTCATCAACTTACGGTACAGACCCAAGATGATGCCACAACAGGCCGAGAAGCAAGGTGGGTAACACCTGAAATCAGAAAGTTCAACTTCTATTAAACATTTATAGAAAATGGCTCGCCTGTATATATGTGACTGTGTGTGAAAAGCATAACTCAAAAACGAAAAGTCTGTTAAAAACCAAAGTTGGTATTTGTGTTTAATGTGTTTCAAGAATGAGACACGAAGAATTTGAAGAAAATTCCTCCACCCTAAACTACTCTTTACATGGAACATCTTTTGAAAATTTTGCTTTTCTCGAAAAGGGCTCTAACTATGCCATATGTTTAAGATATTATTATGGTAAATGAAATGTGTGTATATATTTTTCTATTTTTTTTTTTTATTTTTCTGGCTATAGCCTAAGTAGTGCTGTTTAGTCTTGATGACGTTTTCATTACTGGTAAACCGTAAGATATAGACCAAATCTTACTATACAAAAATGTAAATCTCGTTAAAACACACACATTATGTCCAAATGCATTTTTGTGGAATGAACCATTTCGGAGATATTCCTTGTTATTTGTGTGAGCTTTGCAATACTTATACCTTTCTCAAATGCAAGGTCGTTTATCTCTTGGCCGTGCAAAGAGAACGGAATTTCAAAGCATTAAAAGATTTGATCATCGCTCAAAGCCTACTGTATTGCTATATTCCCTCTGCACCTACAAGAAAATCAGCAATAAGAGAATTTCTGCAAATGTTTACCTTGACTAACATGAAGAAGATAGAGGAATAAGAGTTTGTAAGAATGATTAGTACACAAGAGTAGAGAAATTCATGTGAGTGCAGTGCATCAGATTTTTCATATTAGTTTAATTATTGGATGTTACGATGTATTATTGCTTATTGAAATCTGGTTGCCTCAAACGGTACACAATTTTAACTATTCGGTAGCAACTACCGTGAATAATGGCAGAATAGGAAACGTGAGAGAGGGGAGAGCAGTCTTAATTGCCACTCAGAGCAATATAGATACCACAAAATTTAACCTCGTTTAAGACAATTATAAGGCAATAACTTTAATGGTTGTCATTCAAGGAAAAGAATATTGCTTAATAAATGTGCAATTTCCAGTTAACACAGTTATAAAGTTAAACATTACTTCAGATGGATAATAATTAAACACTACTTTTTAATTCTGTAGCTAAACTTACATACATTTATATATTACCTACCTTCAACAAATAGGTGACATTCATCTGCCCACTGTGAGTGGTGTAGTTTTTTGTACGGTGATACTCATGAAAGACCACTAGTTAATACCGATCTATGTATCAAAACTATACATTGTAGTCTAAGGACTCTGGGCTTGTTCTAACAGACATAAGTGTGCCAGCCAATGTGAGCATTACCATGGTAAGAGGGTACTTAAAGCCTTTCTGTAACTTTTTAAACTCTGTGTTTTAATTTTTACTTTCTCTGCTGGTAAACAGAGGAAGTATTGTATTCCACCCAAAAATTCGATGTCGAGATTTCACCGGAAGTATATGTTTTGACACCCCTTGAATCCAAAAAAGAAAGAAAAAAAAAAAAAAAGCATTTTTAGATAAAGTTCCATGTGTGTGTGTGTCTGTGTGTGTGTGTGTGTGTGTGTGTGTGTGTGTGTGTGTGTGTGTGTGTGTGTTTCTGTGTGTGTGTGTTTCTGTGTGTCTGTCAGACTTTGGATAGCATAACTCAAAAACGAAAAGTCGGTTAAAAACCAAAGTTGGTATTTACGTTTAATGTCTTTCAAGGATTCGACACGAAGATTTTTAAGAAAATAGTCCCACCTTAAACTACCATTTACATGGAAATTTTTCGAAAAATTTGATTTTCTTGAAAATGGCTCTAACGATTTTGATTAAAATGCCATAAGTTTGAGGTATTTTTATGACAAATGAAATGTGTATCTTCAATTTTCTAACTCTGGCACCTGTCATCGTATTTACTCTGGACAACTTTTGCATAACTGGTAAACCTTAAGAGATAGAGAAAATCTTACTATACAAAAAATGTAGATCTCGCTAAAATCCATACTTTATGTCTAAATAAATTTTTAGAGTGAAACATTTCGGAGACATTCCTTGTTATTTGCGTCGGTTTCGGAAAACTTAACACTTTCATGAAATGAAACATCATTGTTAATTTTTTTTATATGTTAAGAGTGCAAAGAGAACGGGATCTCAAAGCTTTAAAAGATTTGACTATCGCTCAAAGCCTACTGTATTCTAATATTCTCCTTGCACCTACAAGGAAATAGGCAATAAGATAATTTGTACGAATTATCTAACTAACATGAAGGAGATATGGCAGTAAGAGTTTGTAAGAATGGTTAGTACAAGAGTAGAGAAAGTCATGTGAGTGCAACACATCAGATTTTTTTTATTTTTTTTTTTTATTATAGGCATGCAGTTAATAGTTACTGTCAATCACGTTTCCACTACTGAATTGCGTAATTGTTTCAAATATTTCACTGCTGGTACTTTTGAGAAACAATGAAATGTCAAGGTAGTCATAAAGTAGGTACTGCCCCGTTGGTAAATTGTGATTCATGCAAAAAAGTAAAAAAAGATCAGTTATATATTATTTTTATAAACATGACAAAATATAATAGTGATTTTTAAAATAAATTCGTTTCAAAAAGTGCTCAGATATTTTGTTACCAGTGGTGGTCACAAAGTACCCCCCCCCCCCCCCCCCCAAGGTAGCATAAATTCTGTAATAAGGATTTACATAATATCTAATGTGATTCATGTAAAACAGTAATAGTTAAGCAGTATGAAATATTAGCTTTATGAACATGATAAGCAGTGGCGTAGCGTGGTGTGTGAACTTGGATATGCACTTTGAACTCGTGTTAAGGGTACGCATAGTTGAAAGTTTTAAATTCTGCAATTATTAGCGGATTTTGTTCAGACTCATATCAGACATAATGCATATAAAGAATAATGTACATTCAAATTTTCATTGTAATATCTTCAACGCCTTTAAATGTATTATCTTTTCTAGCTATTGTTTTGGCAGCGTACCTAAAATGCTCCACACAATAAAGATTTCAAAATTTCGATAATTTCAAATATTATTCTGTCATAGATAAGTACCTACTCTCAGAAGAACGTTGGGAGCAGAAAAGTTTATAATGCTTTGGTTTATTAATTAAAGATTATTAAATTTCAAAAAAGAGTTTTTTTTTTCACAATTTTTGTAGAACTATATAATTCACCAACTGTTAAATATTAAAGTTACGGAACAATCACTCGCACTATTTTTTCCTCATACATTCCATATTCGAAGCAGTAGGTTTCCAGGAAATGCAGTGTTCTCTCAACAACACGTGTTTTCCTCGTAGTGAACCTCGCGGAAGTACTTGAGCCGCATGCATACCCCGCCTTCGGTTTCCAGGCGTATTTTTCTCTTACACATTCACACATATTACCGTTCAAAATGCTGCTTGTTTTACTCTGACACGTGCTGAAGTTAAAAATATGAAATTAGCCTTAACTGCCAAAGAAAATACTGAAATACTTAGCTTTAAACCCATTAACATTAACAAGCGAGATGCACGTTTCTGGGTTGCATTCACTGAGCGCGCACGTCGTTTGACATGACTATGACAAGCCGCTCTGTCTCATTGCTTGGCGAGATATGCTAACAATACTAATTCATAGCAGACTGTTGTTTGAAACATACGCCTCAGCAAGCATTACACCAGTTGGATTAGTATATAGATAATATAAAACGTTAACTAAGGAAAACTGGCAAGGCATACAACACATCACCCACCTTCATTGACGCTACGCCCCTGATGACGAGATATAGTACCCAATTTTAAAATAAATTTGTTATTCATCTAATATCAGAAGACAACCCATGTTTTAAATTAAATGTTCCACTGAAGATAATTCAAGCACATACCATTTTTAAGTTATAAATTTACAAACGTTGGCCATAACAGTATGTACCTATGCCAAATTGAGAAAAGTCGATTTGTGAAGGTGGCTAGAGCTGATGGCGGCAGGTTCTGCGCAGCGCAGCGGAGTCCCTAAAATTTCCAGATTAAACATTCCAGCTAACCTCTCCCTGCGTCGATGTCTTCCTATCCTCAAGCTCCTAACTACCCTCAAGAATCTGTGCTTAATCAGTTTATCCTATTCCTCGCGCTGTATTTGTTCGGTTAAGTTCTGTTCATAAATTAATTACCTTAGCTTTTCATTTTCAATCCATTTCGGAACATCGTATAGAATGAGCCTCGGTAGGAACTTTTTTGGTTTTTGTATATCTGAGGAAGCTCTCATATATCTTGACATGAAAGAGTTCACTCTTCATTATGCATAGCATTCAGTGAGAACATGGAGATTTAACCAGTAAGGACCACAGTTTTATGTAATTGGATACCGTGAGTTCCTTTAGCTGTATTAAAATAAACAACACATTTTCAATGCAAGTGTCATAAATTAAGTTTTGTTACGCGATGTTTCTGTCTTTGTAGAAAAGCACATGCTTTATGAAACCTTTCTATAGGATTTCTCTCCATTTTTAAATATTTTACATATTTCTATGATGTTTTCATCTAAGAAACTAACAAACACCAGCAGCTTCACTCATGTTGCTTCTTGTTGTACGCATATATGTAAACTTGATGGTTACGTTTACCTTCGTGGCAAATTAATTTGTTACCTTGTTATAGCGTGGATGACATGCATGTGCTAGAAACACACAGCGTTTGCGAACGTGTGATTAATTTATTTGTATACACATGTGAGTGTGACCCAAGAACGTGCTAGACATGAACAGTAAGCTTTTGAAGTTCACTAAAAGCTGAAAATAAAACGTTTCATAACGAATTTTAAGGGGAGTTAGGGGTTAGTTTAGGAAATTCTACAATTTGTATGCCAGTATTACCAAATTTTAACCACGTTAATATAGTATTTAGATATACAGCTGTACAAAATTTGAAGTATGTGAGTCAAATAGTTTTTTAATTAAAAGCTTTTAATTGATTAAAAAGATACTCTGATTAAAAATGCTGCTTGCGTAACAATTTTTATATGTTTGACATGAAAGTTGGTGATCTGATGCTTCATGCACTTGAAAGTCATAATTGATCTGGATTTTTATTTTATAACAGTACTTTAGTATCTGGACATTTTCTAATATGTCTATTTACAGATTTCACGTTTTTTAACTTTCCATCGGCATTTGAATGTGAATATGTTCAATATAACTTAACTGATATAAAAACCCAGAGCAATTTTTGAGCCTTATATGAATAAGAACACATCCTGAAATTTTCAAAAGAATCCCTTAAGAACTCTGTCGCAAGGAGTTTTGCAGATGCGTGAAAATGATGAGGAAAAAGAAACTGAGAAAAACAGCATTAAACTTTTAAAACGTTCTAACACCATCAGAGGTGTGTTGCAGCATAGGTTTCACTTTCTGATCTCTTATCCTCTCTTATGCTGACAATTTCTGCAATTTATGGGCTCTCCTTGTGTGTGTTTTTCCTGGCACTGCATTTTCTACTCTGAATTCATCTTCTAGCATTGCACTTCTGACAAATGTATATTGTTCCAACTGAAATATTTTCATTCTTAAGACTATTCAACACTTTAATTGACTTCACACACCCCATATTAAACTCCATGACAGTTTTCAGTACTGCAAGTTCAAGTTTATTCCTAGACACACAACTATTTTGGACAAATAGCTCCCACAATATTGTGAAGAGATACATTCGAGTTCTGAGTCGTACCCTTGGCATAGCCTTCTAGCAGCTGGTCAGAACCAAGTCGCTGATCCGGAAATAGAATTTTAGTTACCACTTCTGGAGACAAATTGTGATTTTGTGAATGCAGATTGAGGATAATTTACATGATTGAGTTTCTGATCCGTCGACATTCAGTCTTGGTGGGTGCGCACGCATAACCACCAGCCATTTAATCACTATGCACCACTATTTAAAAATGGCCGCCAGATCTTTAAAAATGGCGCTGGCACCAAAATCACTGCACTTTTTAATAGACAAAACATTGAACAATTTTTCAACATAAAAATCTAAAAATCAACTTTTTTTTACCAAATGGGCCAAATATCACCCCTAACTCCCCTTAAAGCAAATTTCTTAGGTTTCTCTTGACCTTAGAATGTTTCAACACGATTTGAATGATATTACAGCTGTTAAAGAATAATTTCATGAATATAGGATTAAGTTAACCCTCCTTGTCTATGGAATATCCGGAATACACTGACATTCTCAACGCATTCTTTGCTCCTCTAACTTATGAGAACCAGCGAAAGCATGTGATGATGGTGGTGATGATGATGATAACAACAACAATAATAATAGCTCCACGTACATTGTTAAATTACTCATGTTATACCTAATTTGTAATGATTGAACAAATCTCTACTTAGACCTCTGCATCTAAATGCACAACTAATGTTCAGAATAATATATGAAAGTTCGCCAGGCCTTGCTGCACGGAAGTCCGAAATATACTAACCTGACGCCCCATGTCTCATAAAAAAGGATCAGATCTTAATGTCCAAGGTAGGTGTTTTAGTACAACAAAACCGCTTTAACACATTTATATTGTACAGATAACGTGAGCATATTTAAATAGTTTTAGTTTATTTGTGCACATAAATAACAGGCATATGACTGAAATTCCAAGGTATGACATACTTTTTGGTAGCAAGTATTTTACTGGCGAAAACTCCTTTACCCTTTGAAATATCTTCCTTATGTATGTTTTGATCATTTTAGCAAAATATGTAGCGCATATTGAGATTAACACCTTCAACAAAAATTAAAATTTTCTGTGCCTCATAAGTAGGATATATTGTATAAACCTTTATTCTCAACACTCAGATACGAAATTAATATGTTTCGTTGGTGAAAGGCTTTAAAAACGTTGTATTAGTGACAAAGTAAGAAGGGCAAATATGTTTCGTGAATAGATAAATATTTACTTTAGCCGAAGGCAAAACCAATGACAAGTATAATCGTGTTTGCAATAGAAACAATGCAAACCGCAAGATGGCCGTGCCCAACGACACACTGGAGACATTGCCAGTAGGTAATGTAAATGGTACTCGGCTAACGATGAATGCTTTTATTCAGATTCGAAGGGTTGTAAAGTGGAAACACCAATGCAATTAGTAGAGAGTGCTCTGTTACTGGGAAAACAACTTTTAAAGATGGGTTAAGTAAATGTGTGTTCTTTCCTGAATCTGATCGGTCAGCTTGAGGTCATAAAGTTGGTGCCACACTCTAGCCGTTTGCACCCATTAGCACTAAAATGCCCTTGGAGTCATTTTCACTCCTTCGCGAATATGTTTTAAGCCATTACCCATGTTTGCGACATTTCATGGCAAAATTCTTGCGGACTTTTAATTATTGTACTAAGCTGAAGGAATATGATCACGTGCAAGCAATTGCTGCAACAGAAATGTTATGATTTACCTAAAATGCCCAACGGAGTCAATTTGTCTCCTAGTATTTCCTTCTGTAAACTGAGGTTACTGTGGGCAGTTTATACCCTTACTGGTAAAAGTTCGATAATATTTCAAAGAAAATTTACTCGTTTAAGGTAGTCAACAATGTAAACACATCCACTTTGTTGTGCTTCATTCTGCATATTCTCAGAGCAGCATTGTTACATACTGACTGTGTTTTGAATATGATACTGTTTAGTTGCTAATTTAGTGTCAGTTTTAGCTTGTTGCTACTTATACTAATAAAATATATTTCCAAAGGAAACTTAGTCATGATTTCTTAATTTCCTGCCACTTTTCAACATATACCTGATGACTTATTAGGAGTTGATAATGCAGTAGAATTTGAATCAGATGAGGAGTTTACCGTGATAATAAAATATAGTACTCAAAACGTAGGAAATATTATTATCCATTATTGTAACATGGTATACAACAATTCTCAATCAACATATTCCTGTCGATTTACACAAAGTTCAGGCAAGTGTGCTAGACAGCTAGAAGTGTACCATACATAGTTGTTTTTATGTTGTTTTTAATATTTCATTTTCTTTTATATCAGTTGTAATAAGTGCATGTTGAATAAAATCACTGCATGTAACAACACTGCAACAATGTTACTCCTAATACTATTCTGACAACCAATTAGTGTCCTAAT
The DNA here is from genome assembly GCA_030765045.1 of Tenodera sinensis. NCBI lineage: Eukaryota > Metazoa > Arthropoda > Insecta > Mantodea > Mantidae > Tenodera > Tenodera sinensis. Next base: position 90,714,349 of record CM060964.1, read on the forward strand.
GTCATAGTAGCTATTCTATTTGCATCACTATTTTTAGATAAGTATGAGAAAAATATTGTTTTTAAAAGCATTGACATTGCTGTGGGACAGTTTATTAGCATGCTGTTATTTAAAGTGTGCAAACTTGCGTATAGCATGTGAATAATTTAATAAATTTGACAAGGAGTCAAAACGACCCCAATGGGCATTGAAGGGTGCGTGGCACGGCTGGCATTCTAGTGTTAAAATTTGGTTCGTCCCTTCGACATGTATCTGTTTTGAGCAAATAATCCTATGAAAATTCAGATCCCAAACCATGCAATTATAAAATGTAAATTAAATAATAAAATAAGATTGCAATTTTGCAGACCGATAAGAAGAATTATACAGAGCTGTTCTTTATTTGCTCCATATTTTATCATATGCCTTCTCTAACTTTTGTTGAAATTTGGAGACAGTATAAATCAACTTTTCTTCTCTACAAACGATTTTGCTAGGAAGTCCCCATCAACTGTTTGATCTTACACCAGCGCAGAACAAGCTCTTGTTCTGCTCAGACCATCAGGTAGGTATCTAACATAAAGACTCTCAAGAAGCATTTCCGGCAAGCTCAGCATGACAAGAATTTAGCAGTTATGTTGCTCTAGCTCTAGCATGACAGTCCATACACTCCACAAGCTACACACCATCAAAGTGGTTTGTACGGTGGAGATACTTTAGTTGACGGTTTTCCCGAACATGTTCACTTTACAGGGTCTGATTATATCTCTGGACATCATTTTAAAACTTCAAAATCTAGGGTTTTGATCTGCTCCTTTCTTCACCTTCCTATTTAATTTTCTCCGCATATTTCAGTTCTAACAGCGCTATTCAAATTGTTCTGTACAAAACTAGCATGAGGATATATCACTTCGAACAATTGTGCGGAGCGCTATCTTTCACAAAAGCAAATACCCAACTCCATTAAGACCTGCGCAAAGGGTCAACTACTACATAGGCGTTCTTGTGTGGATGGTAGAGACTGAAATTAGTCATATGCTTCCCTTGCTGTTCAGAGGCATGACAGCTATCGGCTCACCTCGCAGTTTTGAAAAGCAATATTTCAGCAATCGTTCTACATTAGCGGGCAAATATTGCACATTCAACTTAAGTGGATATGTAGTAAACATATTCTTACTGTGTTTCCATTAAGATGTGGACTAGATGTAAAAACGACTTCAGTGTTGGGTGCTAGACTTACAAACGCAAGCTTAATCAGCAAGGTCTGGTTTCCTTGTTGATATAGCTGAACTCGCTAAAGTGTGTTACTGCAAATCAGCAGTGGTGATTTCAACCTATATCGAATAAAATTAAGCGCGTGTGTTTTGTTTTTGTTTCTTTGTTGTTTTTGGTTTGTATATTAAGAGAACATAACTTTATATAACCCCTGCGAAATATAAGGTTATATAAATTATTGGAAATTTCTCTGATAAAAGCTTCTCTTTTATAGTAGCAAATTACATGCCTATGTTTATTTCACACAGCGCTGTAATTTCTTTCTCCGTCTTACTAACGCTACAATATGATTGAAATTTTAGAACGGAATATTTTATAAGATATTAATTACAATTACTGAAAATAAAACAGGGAATACGCATATTTTAACTCAATGGTTCCTCCCAAAATTAATAATATTTTCCCTAAATATCCACATTCTAAAGCAACTCCCTATAAACCCAGTAGACTATTATCATGTTAAAATATTTAATTCGGTCATGCACTTAATGTTTACATTATCTTACAATGGATATATGGAGGAAACATTTCTGTATGGTTAATTATGTAGTAAGATACAAACGCTGTGCTAAGTGAAAATAAGATGCAATGTGCCGAAAGCAAATGCATTTTATTACATACCGTAGAAAGACGGTTAACTCGCTTAAAAATTGGTTTTCACATAAACCTTATGCTCTAAAGCAATATACATTAATGTATAGTATGGTTTTGTCAATCTCTTATGGTTTTAAGAGGTAGAATCAGGACTAAAATTTTCAATGTCATAGCCGGGATTTGAACCACGGATCCACCGCCTCACGCGCGGCTGTTCTAAGCACCATGGTCAACCTGCCAGTAATGCATTAAATTCTCCCTCCATTCGTACTTTTTCCCGGTAGAACACAAGAGAATCTCACACCAGAGTAATGGTTTACTAATTACAGGAGTCATTCAGAATAAAGGGGACTTAAGACGCTATACCCCCCCCCCAAAAAAAAAAAAAAAAAAGAAAAACCATCAATATTCACATTGCATTGGTCCTAAAGTCTCTTAAACATACGGCATTTTAATCAAAACAGACACATTGTTGACCAAATCAAACTGTGGAAAATTGTTGGTTGTTTGGTTAAGCGAATTTCCTGAAAACGTGTTGCACCCTTGCATCCTTGCAGTTTGCTGAACTTAAATACAAAGTTTGGTATATAATCAACTTTTTTTTTTTTTTTTTTTTTTTTTTTTTTTTTTTTTTTTTTTTTTTTTTTTTTTTTTTAGTTCTACTGTTCTCTCTCTCTCTTTCCCTCACACATTCACTCTCTCTCTCGCATACACATATGCACGCACGCACACACATACACGGATCCTTTCTAAAAGTACTTTGTTTGGGTCTTTTGAAATCTCGGTATTGTATTTTTTGGTGGAATAGAATTAAATAATAAACCACTTGTATCCTTGTGTCAAGAAGCTAGATGGCTCCAAATATTACACAAATTATTTCGTTGGGCGAAACGGCCGTTTATTGACAATAATTGTATTGAACATATTTGTGACACTAATCATCTACCTATACAATCCCTGCTTAACATATGGCCGAAACAGTATCTTCCACCCAGTAGATGTCTTCCTGCTCAGTCGACAGATCGCTGTCTGCTGTGAGGCGTCCCGTGTTCGATTTAGCCTGGGGTGGAAAGCTTTCTCTTCCCTATCCTCCCCAGTGTCTGAAGGTATGAGTGTGTGTGTGTGTGTGCGCGCGCGTGTGTGTGCGTGCGTGGGTGGTTGCGTGTGTGTATGGGGGGCGGGGAAGGAGATCCAATATACACAAGCCAAAGAAAAAAAATGACAACTGTAAACCAGTTAAAACCATTGCCGGACAGATTCTAGAGTAAATTGCCCTGCATGCTTTTTTTTCTCTCTGCAGTACTGAACAATCAGCTTCATATCTTTAAAGACAGAATTGCGTTTAACAATTCTGTAGCTTCACAGAACATCTGAACTCTTACTGGTCTAAGTATTTCTTTTCTGGAAACACTATCAATGATATCCAAAGCCCCTTTAATTGTGAGTGTCGCTCTTAACAAGCAGAGAATAGCTTCGGGTATGTTCCTGATATAAGTAAGGGAAGCAATAATAGGGGGAGACTCGGGTAAACAAGTACTTATCATCTGAATAACTAAAAACAGGGATTTAAGGCACTTTATGTCCCAATCTCTCATTTAGGCATTTTAGGTCTTATGATATCCATATAGATATTTAGCCCCAGGAAGTTTGAAACATATTAATTTGGTGGAAATGGTTTACTAAATGGCAAGGAAAAGAATAGGTTAAAACTTAAATTTCGGGCTCTAATTATGAGATAACAAGTGATACCTACCATGCACGCCCTACGTTTGTTCTATGGGCTCCCGGACCACCAAATGGGAAATACTACTTAAAGCTTTTCGCGCCTGTACATTTCAAACGTTTTGTTTTTATTGGTCTCTGAAACTTTTATCGCAACTCAGTTCTTCTATTCCGCTGTTTCTTCCTTTGTGACATTATTTACCCTCCGGCTACTCTCAGATATTGAGAAAACAATAAAAAGGAAATTATACACTTCCATGCCCTTCACTAGAAACAACTCAAGCTGTAAGTAAAATGGTCCTGTTGCCGACAGTGAAGGACTCTTTCGTAATTGAAAATCATCAAACTCCTGTGATTTGGATTTGCTTATTCCCTTACATTAGGAGGACAAATTTAGTGGTATGATGTGGTGACCTATTTCTCAACCGGAACTATTAAATGTTAACTATACCTAAACAAATAAAATACAAAAAATTTGTTTGTTAACGACGCTGTCAATCGCCAAGATAATATCAGCGCCGCCGGTGTGTCGGAATTTCGTCCCACAGTTCTTTTACATGCCAATAAATCTACTGGCAAGGAGCTGTCGCATTTAAGCACACTTAAAAGCCATCGGTCTGGGCCGGATTTGAACCCGCAATCTTGGGATCAATAGGCCAGCGTCTAACCAGCTGAGCCACCCAGACCGACTAACTATACCTAATCTAGCTGTATAGAGGATCTAAATCAGCGATGTCCTAAGTCTGCGAAAGAGGAGGTTGGATTTACCTCCTTTCACTTTATGCGAACTTTACCGCTCTTTTAAAAATCAGTTGTGCTGCAGTGGCTGTTTGGTTGTATGTACGTTGCGTCTGATTTACGAAAGCGCATTCAAATGTTATGCCATAAACATCTATTCATTAGTGACTTCTTAAGTACTGCATACATTTAAAAAGTATATCAATATTTGGCGATAAAGTCGAAGTACATAGCCTTAGAAGATCCACCAAGTGATCGTCGAGTAAAATATTGCGATACAGGCTTTTAATATAGCTCAATTTGGAGGAACTCTGTTCGCAAATAAATGTAGAGCTATACTCACTCTTATACGCACTATTCTTGCACATGCTTATTTCTCTGTCTACTACATTTTAAGCGATATAAACATTTTCAGAAAGTATATTATTGTTAATTTTATTGTAGATGCAAGGGGTATACAGGAATACGGTAGGCTTTAAGGCAGGCACTGGCAGGGTTTGCCTGATCGAGCCTAGCTCTGGCTCGCTGCTAGTTTAGAGCCTCAGCGCGGCTACGTCAGTGGCGTGCTTTATCGATGACACAACTAACCACACAGCAGGTCAAATTAACTTGAAAGTCTATTAATACGAATAAATATCCTACATTTATTGCATTACAAAGTGTGTGTATATAATTACATATTCATTCCAATTTGTTATAAAATTTATCATACGTAGTTCTATGTTAATCTTATGACAGAATGCTTTCACTCTGTTTATATATTTGATGAATTTAATTATTTTATACTTATATGTACAGCAATTTAATCAGTAAACCATAAAACTGAAAAAGGCTTTTCTACATTTAACTGATGAAGTCTCAAACGTAATAGGAACGAAGTTATATACCATCATACACAAACTCAAGACAGATAATACAATTAGAACAGCTAAAGATCTAACTGATAAGAAATTATGAATAAATAACTTATATACATTATAAATTACAAGAACATTAAACTGCAATTTATGTATATTAAATGTTTTATTTTTCGTTGGTTAGCTTTCTGTTTACCAGCCTATGAATATTTGGGGTGATATTTTGAACGGCCTTGATTCTAAGCACTGCATTAAGATTTTCATCACAGAGATTACTTTGGTGTGCATGTTTTCTCAATTTTAAAACGGAGAAGAGCTGCTTACACATGAGTAGTACCGAACATACACAAGATTTTAGCTGCATGATTATGCGGGCGCGGAAATCGTAAACGAGGGAAAGATTAGTAAAAACCAATCAAACTCACCTTTTTATTATACTTGCATTTCAGTTCTCTGCCACATTCTAAGTCAATAATTTCTAACTGTACGTCTGCGGGAACCGATTCAACATTTAGTGTAATAGCAAATATGTTAAATTGTGTTTCTAGACCTTGCAAGTCCTGGAAACGTCTTTCAAATTGTTCAGCATCAGTTACGTCTTCACCAAGAATGCATATACCTGCATGCATTACTGTGTCAAACGTTGAAACCCCACTGCTGTGGCATCATCGGCCACTGCTCGGTAAGCAAGCTCTTTGCCCCACCGCTCTAAAGTAGTGTACCTTCCGGTGCTTGCTGCAAGCGATAGTGAAAAGCAGAACTGGTTGCTATGCGATACCTTTGAAATTCCATTCTCTATGCAAGGCCAAGAGATAAAAAACGAATAACACATTCCTATTTGAGAAAAGTATAAATATTGGCAAATTGAAACAAATAATAAAGAATACCTCGGAAATGGTTCACTCAAAAGAAAAAATAAGTATATGACATAAATTGTGTTTTAACGAGATCCACATTCTTTATGTAAGTTTTTGTCTGTCTCTTACTGTTTACCACTTATGCAAAAATCATCCAGAATGAAGATGTCTTCTGAGGACATACACAGAAACTTCAAGGTATAACTTAGAAACTTCCATGGAATCGTCTGCTATAATATAATCGCCTGCTAATCGTCATGTACACTGACTTTTTGTGAGTGTACACGCCACAGGCGTAATTCGCCCTCCGACTGAAAGAGGAGGTGGGAAATAACAGCTAATACATAAGGTCTCCGAAGAGGCAAGATTGGCCATTGATGATATACATGAATGGATACTAGCTAGCTTACCCGATGTTGCACAGTTAGCAACAACGAATTAATTAATTTCTTTGCCTCCCAGCGTTCTTTATGGTACAATAGTCTAGGGCAGCAGAGCCTGCGCCCCCTTTGCGTCCTTAAATTGGTCCATGGCCCCCTAATGAATGATTGATTTGTGAAAGTTCTACTTTGCTGTAAATATTAACATCAAGGAATGTTTCATTATTAATATTAGAAGATGTATTTGTTTACTTCCTTAATACATACAACCAAAAGAAAATTCTCATAAATGGCCTGAACATAATATGAGGAATTACAATTCATTTGGGGGAAAATCCTAGAAATCTGGTAAGCCACTTAATGCTAATATTGCAATGAAAAGGGTAAATTTCACAATTTTTTGATTATTTATTGAATTAAAAAGTAATACTACTCATTTCCAATAATAATTAAAACTATAACTACTTTAGAAAGAAAGACATGAATTACACAAATAGCAACAACAATAACAATAAAAATAACAATAACAACAATAATAATACTAATAGTAATAATAATAATAATAATAATAATAATAATAATAATAATAATAATAATAATAATAATAATAATAATAATAATAATAATAATAATAATAATAATAATAATAATAATAATAATAGTAATAGTGGTAAACCTAATAATGCTGATAAACACACCAATAAGAATAAAATTGTTATTAATGTTAATATATACAATATAAATTATATAATACAATAATATAATAACAAACACAATAACGACAAAAATGATAATAAAATACAACAATAACATTATTAAGAAACAAAGAAATGCCAATGAAACATTGCGCACCCTCATGTTTGCAATTTACAATCTGTAATCCGTAATGATAGACAATAGCAGCATGTACAAGAATGAGTTTATTCCCTAGAAAATAAGGTCCTGTAAATAAAGTGGAAAATATTCTAAGACTATTCTTGACTATTATCACGCACTACACACGCTAGCCTGGCATCCCGCCCGCTTCTCGTACAAGCAGAACAAAGTTGACGCACGCCACTGATTGGATTTATCCCGGTGGGTTCTGCAACTCTTTTAACACACGAAGAATTATCTACTTACCCCAATGACGGCTGGGGTGAGCCAGCTGGCATATATTTATGTGTGTACCCTCTCTTAGGCTCCATATTCAAATAGAGACATAAAGCTTGCAAGTTACGTAGTTTTGACATAATTCAGAAACCCCTAACGTGTAGTACAATGAAGTAGATTTGTAGCTAATGAATATGAAGATTCCGTACTACCAAACCACCAGGTTAACATTATCTCGGCCATCGTGCAAAATATATTCTCAATTATTAATATAAATATAGGTCCTCTGGTTTTGAATGTCAGCAATGCCTTTCTTTATACAGTCATTTAGCACGCCCTGCTAATGATCTTAATTGCAATATAAGTGCAAATGAAATAAAGCAAAAATATCTTATCTGAGGGTTATTAGGTTTTGGCACCCAGGAACATCAGTGTTTAAGTGTTCCATCATGACCATCTACGTGCAGTCTTTCTACCAGCTCATGGTTCCTGGCAGGAATGCAACGAGTCAGTATATTAATAAATAATTATAGGTACAGCGCAATATCTAAAGCTGGACTCGTATTTCAGATATCGCTGTGTACTAGAATTGCTTACTGATGTACTGATTTGTTGCACTCTAGCCAGGGACCATAAGCTGGTTGGTACAGTGTATATCGCTTGGAATCAAACGTAACAGACTTTTGTTTTTGTGCTCGAGGTTACAAGTATTTCCTGTCCCATGGCATTTTAAATAAAGGCTTTGTAAATCCTTCTTAGTCTTTAAGTAACTTGTGAATAGAAATTAGAATTTCCTCTTTCTGTAATATTAGTGAAGATTTTGTAAATTCGAAGATGCAAATAAATGCACTGAAAATTTCTACTGCAGACACTTTATTTTTTATTTTCTCTGCCACCTTCTTAGAGATCTATGTTGAATCCGAAAATTCAACTTGAAGCTTAATTGCAAATACACGCTACGATGCAATTTAATCCAAAAGCTATGTTTATGTTTGTGAATCTGCTTGCATGCCTTTGGAAGCTTAACTCAAGGACAAAAAGTTGTATAGATAGCAGACTTTCAAAATTTAATGCATAATATAGAAAATATGTATAATGATAAACCACCCTTTAAACTTTTTGTTTCTTATTTTCTATAAAACATACAATATTTTCAATAAAGCATCACATATTTTAACTATCAGCATGACAAATAAAATTCAGATTTTCAGTTTTCTTTGGTACCTCATTTTCACTGAAAAGCAAATCTTACTACAAAAAATTGTACTCATAAAGAGAATTTATATGGAAATAAAAGCTATGTGGCTACCATTTCTTAAATGTTGCTCTTTTTCTTTGAAGTTTCCGATTGTTAAATGTTAATGGTCTTTCTTTTGTTTCTAATGACTGAGTAGCAAAAATCAACTCGTCATTGCTATCATATAAATATATCACTTTTAAAGCTGTGCTGACATTTATGCTGACGTTTGTATTGGTCTGATCTGGTTTTCATAAGCACACATAAAAAGTACATAACAGAGCAAAACCTCTATGTAACTGAGTACATCCTACTCGTTAAGCAGATCAACTTGTTTCAAATAAAACAAAGGTAAATGTTGCATTTGTGCTATTCATCTGCTAGGATGTTTTGCTCTATTGAAATAATTACTCCCTGCAAGATGTACAGAATATATACTGCATTTAAATTAGTTAAAACGAAGGTGCTGTTCCTGAATCATGTGGTTCTGAACTACATTAATAATTCAAAATGTTGCCTCAGACTACACTAGCAGTGCAATACGCATTATGAAAGTTTGGTTCAAATATATTTTACAAGCCGTATAAAAATAAAAAAATAATCTTTTGCTAGGTGTCTATTAAAATTTCCATGCGGGAAATAAATAAATAAATTATTGTGACAATAAGTCAAAATCCTCATCGTTCAGATAGTTTAGTCTTCCGTGCTATCCCAACCCACAACTTTTACTTCTCGTAACCTTACCTCAGTCCTTTCAGCATCTTTCTTCACTTTCTCTGTCTCTCATATACTAACTACGACGATGCAATTACTCGACGATCGTTAACATTTTCTTCACGGTGACAGACGTATCTTTCAGGGTTACACACACACGCACAGTTATCTCGCACTCACTGTTACACTGATCGACTCATGCCTGTAACCGTAACTTTATTTCTGCTGTTCCTCGCCTCCTTATATAGAGTGGATGACGTTACATGCACCTTTCTCAACCTCCACAAGCACGCCGGCAATGACGGAGCCAGATGTTTCTCGGAGGTTCCGGAGAAAACCTGTTTGTGTTGCCGCTAAATTGTTGTTAGCCACGTGTAGGCTCGCATGAGTGGCATGAGAAAGCTTGACCTTGCACCTTTGTTTGCTCGCCGGGCTAGTATGTGGTGTGAAGTAGCTTGGCCCCGTACGTCCTTTGTTGTGCGCCGAGCTCGGCGTCACAATATGTAATTACACAGTGGGAAACAAAATCATACAAGACTAGCTGGCTAAAACATGAATGACGATTTAATTAATTTCATTTAAGTCCCTCCGTTCTTTGTGAAGTTATTGTACGCTGACCTAAAATATTTTTTGGTGAGTCCTACCGTTTACCTCTTATAATGGTAATTCCGTACTGTCTCGGGTGGGCCTATCAGCTAGAGTTTGGCATTTGTCTATTTTCCTACGTTGTTCACTTGTTTAGAATAGTAGGCTTTGTGTGTATAAATAAGTTTTTTTTCTTACCAGAGTACATAAAATTATCATTTTTATGATGTCTATAATTGCCTATTTTCATAGCGTATGCCTTTTGTAGTATAACGCCTATGATGACTTTCTACTTTCTCTACTGGTAAGTAGGGGAAGTATTGTATTCCACCCAAAAATTCGAAGTCGAGATTTCACCGGAAATATATGTTTTGAGGCCCCCTGAATCCAAAAAAAGCATTTTTAGAAAAAGGTCCGTGTGTGTGTCTGTGTGTCTGTGTGTCTGTGTGTCTGTCAGTCTGTCAGTCTGTCAGTCTGTGGACAGCATAACTCAAAAACGAAAAGTAGGTTAAAAACCAAAGTTGGTATTTAAGTTTAATGTCGTTCAAGGATGTGACACGAAGATTTTGAAGAAAATAGCCCCACCCTAAACTACCCTTTACATGGAAAATTTTTCGAAAATTTTGATTTTCTTGAAAATGGCTCTAACGATTTTGATTAAAATGTCATATGTTTGAGATATTTTTATGACAAATGAAATGTATATCTTGAATTTTCTGGCTATAGCCCCTGTAGTCGTATTTACTCTGGACGACTTTTGCATAATTGGTAAACCGTTAGAGATAGACCAAATTATACTATACAAAAAATGTAGATCTTGCTAAAATACACAATTTATGTCTCAATAAATTTTCTTATAGGGTGAACCATTTCGGAGATATACCTTGTTATGTGTGTGAGTTTCGGAAAACTTAGAACTTTCGTGAAATGGGTCATAGTTGTTCATTTTTTTATATGTTACGTGTACAAAGAGAACGGAATCTCAAAGCTTTAAAAGATTTGACTATCGCACAAAGCCTACTGTATTCCAATATTCCCCTTGCACCCACAAGGAAATAAGCAATAAGATAATTTGTACAAATGTTTATTTTAACTAACACGAAGAAGATGTAGGAATAAGAGTTTGTAAGAATGGTTAGTACAAGAGTAGAGAAAGTCATGTGAGTGCAACACATCAGATTTTTTGTAATGGGAACCGTATCAATGTTTTTGACTTTTCTAATTTTTTTATCTTTGTTATTGACAGTTATTAATATTATTTGTTAACGTGATGCTAACCTTGCTATTGCAATTAATATTCCATGATCTGAGCCAATGAGCCATTGTTGCCAACATACCTGAGGATCTTGATGACGATACAATCTCCTATCTCGTTCCCGGATGAATCTTCTGCCAGCTGCTCCAGTACTGAACTAGGAGGGCTCTTTCCTCATGGTATGCATGGGATTGGGTGAGAATGGAAAACACCAGTTACTTTGGTTGATAAATTTAATAAAGGCTAATGATGAGCTGTTTGAAGCAAGTTGCTGACGGATTGAGGTTGAAGAATTAAACTGACTGAATTTTATCACTAGATATTGTAACAATTGAACTATAGATATATACTAACTTCGGACGTATCCAGAACTTTACGTTTCAAAAATACCAGAACTCCAATTGGCCCAACTACACCGGCCTGTATTTTGCTCAACTCCTAAATCGCCTCGCTAATGACTTATGCATTTATTTTAAGATATGGAACTTTTTACTTGAATTATTTTACTAACTCTATTATTTCTTAATAAAATTGCTCAACTTACCCGTCAATAATTCAGTTGATCCCGGCATTTGCTTTCTAACATCATTAGTTGCACTGTTTCGTTTAGTAATAAAATAGTACCTACTTAAGCACAATAAAGCGTACGGTGAAAGGTCAGCTATAAAACGCTACTGGTTTATGAGGGAGACCATTTAAGTATTACTCATCGCTGTGCTCATTAATACAACGGTCTTATTGGTTTCTACTTCCGACATAGAGAATACACAGTACTGAGCTAAAAACACTAAGCCATTGCAAACGCAGCACTACAATAGTATTTAATACACTCGATAATAGCTACAAACCAGCGTGGGAGCGTAAAACGTATTCAAAAATAAAGTTACTTATAAACTGATAAAAGGGTTTGCCATTAAAATACACAGTAACTGAAGAGTGGAAATTTAAAGAAATAATAGTTACAGTTAACGCTCCAATAACATAATATGGAATTCAATATTTGGCTATTTAGATTGGATATTTCCATACTATGTTGTCATATCAAAAAGTGTTTTAAGTGGTAAGTGAATAAATGATTGAGCCTACTTCAGTGCTTATCATTACTGATAGTGCCTATATTAGAGCCTATTTTGAACTTGTAGTGCCTATTTACCTGTCAATTTTAGTTCCTTAGCGCCTATTCTGCCGAGCTCTAATAATAACAACACATGAAAAACCTGATATGCACGCAAAAGCATGTGAAACATTGGCTGAACGTCTGACTCCTTAACAGACCCCCTCCCCCTTCCAATGCATAGCCTTGGCAGTGAAGCAATCATCGGTCGGAGTGGTCGAGTAATTTTTTAGATGTTATGAATGATAGTTTAAACATTTGCAGCTTCGGTTTGGTCCCATATTATTTAATAAAAGAAAAGCTACATAGTTTTCACAGAATACAACTTTATACAATGAAATATAGGCGAGGCTAGTGAATATGAAGATTCCCACTCCCAAGCCATCAAGTTAAACGCATAATCTATTACCATTGAAGAAGGAACATTCTGAGTTGTCAGAGGATGTTTAAATTGTGAAAGGATCATCAACTTCAGTTGAATGCTTTTTGATATTACACTATATTATATTCACATACACATATGTACAAATTTTCAGCTGTTTATATCAGTAATATAACTATATATTAGTACAAAAGTCTGGTTCATTTAAGAACAAATCCAATATTCCTAATATTTTTCCTCTGTATTCATCGCATAGTACTCCATATTAAAGGGTTAGATCAATCTAATGATTAATTTAAGTAGCATTATTCAGTTTACCTTGAAACTTTATAACGACAACAGGGGCAAAAGCTGCATCGTATGCATAACCTGATGAAAAAATGTGCTAGTAGAACTTTACGAGAAAAACCTTTTTTAAACTGTAGCTGTAGAACAGATAGGTTACATCACGTGGTTTATAAACATCTCACACGTCGATTTTGAAGTATGTGTGTATTTGTGTTACACTCATATGACCCTCTACTCTTGTACTATTCTCACAAGCTCTTATTCCCCTATCTTCTTCATGTTAGTCGAGATAAACACATGCAGAATTTGCCTTATTGCACATTTTCATGTAGGTGCAAGGAGAATACGAGAATACTCTAGGCTTTGAGAGATAGTCAAATCTTTTAAAGCTGGTCGCTATGTGAAGGCTTTGAAATTCCTTACTCTTTGCCCAGCCAAAAGATAAAGAAGTGAACTTTCCAATTGTAAAAAGTTTAAGTATTGCAAAACTCACACAAATAACAACGAATATCTCCGAAACAGTTCACTACACAAAAAATGCACGTGGACAAACTTGTGTGTTTTAATGAGACCCACATTTTTGTGTAGCAAGATTTGGTCTATCTCTTGTGGTTTACTAGTTATGCAAAAGTCATCAAGAGTAATCAGGGCTACATGGACAATAGCCAGAAAATTCAAAATATATATGTCATTTGCTATAAAAATATCTTAAACGATTTCAGTCAAAATGGTTAGATCCATTTTTGAGAAAATAAAAATTTTCGAAAACTAAAATACCAACTTTGGTTTCCAACAGACTTTTCGTTATTGAGTTGTGCTGGCAGACACACATACACAGACACACACACGGACCTTTTCCCTAAAAAGACTTTTTCTTTTAATTCAGGGGGTCTCAAAACACACACGTTATAATTATATATAGTCGGTCTGGGTGGCTCAGTCGGTTAGATGCTGGCATAGTGATCCCAAATCCGGCCCAGACCGGTGGTTTTTAAGTGTGCTTAAAAACGACAGCTTCATGTCATTAGATATGCTGGCACGTAAAAGAACTCCTGCGGGACGAAATTCCAGCACACCGGTGACACTGATATGTTCCTGGCAATTGACAATGTCGTTAAACAACAAAATAATGTTTTAATAATTTTTCAAAGCATATATTTCCGGTGAAGGGAAGAAGGTGCCTTAAAATAGTGAAAATATCTTTTTGGGCTTATTTTCATATTTTGAAGTGCGTTTTATATGAATATTAATTTGTTTTTCACCATAAACTTATTTAAACGGCCTAAATGTTGGTTTAAATAACATGCTGCAGTGTAGGACACGCCCCCTTTTCCATTTCTGGCTACTCTTAGAAGCATCTCTGATATTTTTTTCTTCATTTTATACTTTCATCTATTTTCAAATCCGTTTGTTTTTGTTCTTTCACTTGTTACTTGGCATAAAATAGTTCCATATGTGTATTTTTGTTACCGAATGAGGAAAATGCTTGGATCTACTGCTAAAGTGTTCAGAAAAAGGTCTGGTGACCTGGTAGGAAGAAAAAGGTGAATATAAATATTAATGAAAACAGTGAAAATAACCGAGGACTTAAAAACTGTACACCTAGTGATAGCCAGTGTTAGGTTAGGGAATTCAACTCCACATGCTAGTGTAATACCAAACCAAAGTGCCTCTAGTTGCGGTTCTTCAACAAGAAAATTATTTTTCTGTCTTAATTCTATGAATGAAGAGGCAGAAGACTCTGAAGGCAGTAGTGGTAATATAATAATTGATATTGATCTGCTTTCAGAAACCACAAATGCATTCATTAAATGTAAATATTGTAATGCAAGTGACAGTATAATATGCGTTGAAGGTAGCCAGATATGGATTAGTTCCTATTGTAAACTTTAAACTCATTTTCCCTTAACTTTTGTTTCTTAAGGCCTTATGTTCCTTTTATTTGAAACCACTTATCCTAGAGCAATGAAAACTTCACAGACTGTTTTTTCACACATATCTATAAACTGAAATTATTTTAACACTTGGATATTACTATCAAGGCCACTGATAATTTTTTTATTTTCAAAGTGTACCGAAAAATGTATTATTATGGAAAAAATTGTTGCAGTTGCATGTTTAATGAGTATATACTCACAAAAAATGTCATTTTATTGCCAAATAGTGTAAGTACACGTGATAAAAAATGATTGCTCTACTATTCATAGTTATTTAGAAAAGGAACATTGAAATTCGAAATTTTGGGTCGAATACAATTTACTATACGTAGGAGAGAAAGTAAAAATGTTTGATACTGTTGAACAATATTGTATATGTCCATATTTCACATACACATTCCATTATGCGCTTAACCGAGTACGTAATGCATTTAGATAATGTATTTATTCATCTTCAGTACAAAATATATTGAGTTACGCAAAATAGTATCGTTGTGACAGAGCAGGTGTGAAATAAGGACCTCTCCGAACACGCTACACGCTAAGGCAGGGGGAATATTTGAAAGCAGAAACCCCACTTTCATGAATCAGGTATGTGTTCCTTCAAATTATTCCACTGAACCTTGGGTTGCCCTTTAATATCAAAGGTGCGCCATTACTGCGCCCACCGTGAGAAGATGAATCCCTAGTGAAAGACCCGCACACAAAAGGGACTTGGTTGAACCAGTACGAATAACGCACGTGGAGACGGTACCGTCAGTAAAAAACACAAGCGTTTCAAGTTCAAATGGCCCTCATTATTGATAAATTAACACCACTCATTACTGCATACTGACGTATTAACCATGATTCACTTTCATACACAACGATAATTTATCATTAGTGTCTGAAGTTGCCAATAAATTCAAGAACAGTGAGCTAACAACTTCTAGAAATATATAAGGAGTATTTAATGAATAAAATAAGACTGTATACAGGATGGAAAGCACTGCTTCGGTCATATGTTAACCATGAACTCTAAATGAGTATAGCAAATATGCCCAATACAATTATTGCTAATAAAGAATTGCTCCGCCGAAAAAAAATAATTTATGTTAAATATTCATTCGGAATTGAAAATACCAGACAAATTGGACCTTCGTCTCGTATTATCAAGTTTCTGCCTCGTTCTGCAAAGTTGTACCCTAATATACTGTTAGCTACCCTTAGAGAAGATTTAGTTTCCCTATAAAAGATGGTGTTTAATGGTACCCAAATCTGCTGATTCATAAATTCTGATGCTTTCCAGTAAATCCGAAAACCTAAGAAGCATAAGGCTCTTGCCTCTGAACCACTGGCTCGATCTCGAACCCTGTTGGATCAAGTCGCCTGGATAAGGCCTTTGTGCGGAATTATCCGTTAGTTCTTAGGAAGAATATCCAGTTTAAGTGCTTCAGATCCACGCGATCATTTCTAAATCCATTTCATATTTACATTCAACATCTGATATGATTCCTTTGCGGAGAAAGAGAATCGCAAGAAATAGGCATAAAGTTGTGTTGAATAAACCAGAATGTTTGGAAAATGTTCAGTTTGAAACAACTATTGCCCAAACAAAAGTGATGGAGGCGAAAAATTGACAGACAGTTTATAGGGAGTTGGAAGAAAAGGAAGGAATACTGCAGGCCTAAGGAAGTGTACTCCGAAGGTTTGAACAGGATAGTCCCTCTCCTCCTTACCTACATACATACTACACATTACACTACATGCACATATATTTGGTGGAACCAGTTTTCCCTACCGGTTTTCTGCTTTGGTGGTCACGAAGGAGGGGAAGTAGGGGAATTCCTTGATACGTTGGGAGTACCGTTCCGCAAGTCTGGAACACAGGGACGAAAGTCAGGAAGAAACGGAGGGAGAGTGTGAGAAACAGGATAAGAGAGACAAAGTGATGAAGAAACTGTGAAGAAGTGAGAGCGAAAGAAATAATCATGGCATTTAGCAAAAGAACAAAATCAGATTTGTGAATTCTGCTAAACAACAGTAACATTAATAACAGTAGTAGTAGTAGTAGTAGTAGTAGTAGTAGTAGTAGTAGTAGTAGTAGTAGTAGTAGTAGTAGTAGTAGTAGTAGTAGTAGTAGTAGTAGTAGTAATAGTAATAGTAGTAGTAATGATAATGATAGTAATAGTGATGATAATGATAATGATGATAATGATAATGATAATGATGATAATGATAATGATAATGATAATGATAATAATAATAATAATAATAATAATAATAATAATAATAATAATAATAATAATAATAATAATAATAATAATAATAATAATAATAATAATAATAATAATAATAATAATAATAATAATAATAATAATAATAATAATAATAATAATAATAATAATAATAATAATAATAATAATAATAATAATAATAATAATAATAATAATAATAATAATAATAATAATAATAATAATAATAATAATAATAATAATAATAATAATAATAATAATAATAATAATAATAATAATAATAATAATAATAATAATTTGATGATTGAGCCTTAATCAAAGAATTTAGTGAAAATGTTTTTTCCGGTACTTCGAATAAGGAGAAATGAGGAAATGAATAAAATATACATATATAATAGAAAATGTCCTCATAAATTATACTTCTTTGTGATTATGATGTTATATCACAATAATATTGTTATACCCCTTGGAATCTTGGAGAATGAAGAGCTTCGAAACAAAAAGCGATCGAATGTTAAGTATAACTTTGTAATATTAAAAAGTGGTCGCTTGCACCACCTGGTCTGTTTCCTGGGATATAAACCCTCTTTCTGCTGTTTTCTGCGACGCCAGTTCTTCCAGCATGCCATGTTACGGCTGCACCTGTCACACTTCCTCCACATGTATTTTCCTGCTAACGTATAATTTCGGCCGCCAAATAAACTAGGCTCTATTTTCTAGCATGAATGATATTTTAAAAATACCCCGACAAGTTGCTTAACATAGCATTTAAATTTTAACATTTGTTATCACTCGTGCGGTTTGTCAAGCCCTTCCTGCAAAATATTAACGGTCATATTGTTAACATCCGAAACAATGCGATTTAGAAGACAGTTGTGTATCTTGCTGAGAGTATAGGGAGTTACTGAGAGAGTGCGAGAGAGAGAGAGAGCGAGAGAGAGAGAGAGAGAAAGAGAGAGAGAAAGAGAGAGAGAGAGAGAGACTGTCGTTTAAACTGTTTTTGAATTGGTGCAAAATTGGGCTCTTATTTCATTATTTAATCACAGCGTTACAACACACATTCTTCAGGGGTATCCATCTTCACCCAAACTCAACGTCGGGCAGGCAAATTACCATGGTAGGTCAGTGATTAGAAGATTGATTGAATATTCATGGTTCAAATCCTGGCTAGTTTAAATCAAGTGAGAAAGAACAATTAGTTTCTAAGAATAACACAGTGAGTCATTTTTGTTCGTATAGTTATAACCACTACTATTCTGACGACAACCACTATTTTGCTGACAACTGCTTGGAATTTTACACCTCCAAAACAGTTTCTTCTCAAATGTTTTTAGTATGATGGCCGTTTTGAATTTGTAAACGCAATAATTTTAGCAGGTGTTAAAACCTTTAGGAAGGGAAAAACGTGGTATTTACTTTACTTGGGGTTTAATACCTTATTAAACTTAACATCCTTTAGTGAAACAGGATTGTTAGTGTGAATGTTAAAGCAGCTGGGTAACTGATTCTTGACACAGGCAGAAGCCGCATTTCTATCCACTTTATTGTATTGAGGAGCAAATCTCTCTACTTTGGCGGCTCTGTATTTCTTAGGCAAGCGGTGTGATTTTTTACCACATAATTCTTAAATACCCTATGACGAACTGCGAGCGTTACAGGGGACTGGAATCCATGGGGAGACACCAAACTGTGTCATATATATTGCAGCACCAGAGTATTCCAAACCGAAGTCTATATAGTTGATACTTACATCAGAGAGAAACTAGAAAGGGGCTACATTTGAATTTTCTCTAATGGTCAAGCAGCACTTAAGCAATTGTAAACTACCAGATGGCATCCAAGTTAGTCTGGGACTGTCTAATAAACCTCATACAACTAGCAAAACACAACAACGTTATTCCTGGAAAGTTGCTTGGGCATAAGGAAATCTCATGCTACGAAAAAACACATACATTTGTAAGGAAAGGATCTGCTAAATAATTTATTGGAACAGAACAAGTTTTTGGTGTTTCTTTAAATACTGCTCGGAGAACCATTGCTGAGTACATTAGCCATTCCCACCAAAGGCAACCGACTCAAACAGAAGAATGCAAGCACGGTTAGGGAATGATGAGTAAAACATACTCCTCGTTTGCTAAGATGCACAAAAGGTCAATACTCCTAAAATGTACTTGGGCAATTAACGGGACATTGAAGATTAAGGAAACGTCTATATACTGGATGATCAGTGTGGAGGAGAACAGTTTTCACGGCTCTCAGCCGGTCGCCTGTGAAGCGCGAGGTTTCACTGTCAGTTGAACTCTTGCAAACGTGGCACGTGTTTGTTAGTTGACGTAATACTATGCCTATTAAATTAAACGACTATTCGGGTACAGGCATTCTGTTCCCCCAAAAGTGTTCATTTATGATTCATACGCCCGTACAGAATCTGCAAGCGCCGTTGGGAGATTATTTCAAGTTCCAGATAGAACTATACTTTGCAGAATAGTAAGTGAATTATGTGTAACGGGAAATCCCGATAAGAGGCATGGGAAACCATGTATGTTACAGAAGAAACTCTAGAGAACATTGGACACACTGTGGAAAAGTCTTCTAGAAAATCACTTCGAAGTCTTTCCCAGCAAATGGAAATGTCCTTTAGCTCTGTTCAAACGGCTACAAAGTTTATGTGCAAGAGCTTCAACCGGGAGAACCTACATTAAGAATGCGATTTTGTGAATTGATTTTGAATCAGGTACATGACGGTCAGATGGACCCTGATCTAATTTCAATTTTAATTAATAGTGAGAAATATCTGCAAAATATTTTGTGGCCATTTGTTGGCGAATTGACTGAGAGAGAAAGAAATTACGTGACTTTGCAGTAGGGCTCTGCAATGGCACATATAGCCAAATTCTCCTTGCAGGAATTCCATGAAGTGTTAAACTTATCACCAGGGACCAAATGTTTATGGTTTAAAAATGTTAGAAATATGAAAGCATTTACGGCCAAAAAGCTTAGAAAATGTGACAATAAATGATCTAAATATTTTTGGGTGAATTTTCAAAATCTTCAAAACCTTAATCCTGTTTAAATTAACATTATACTGAAAATCTACTTTAAAAATCTAGCACACTCAAAAAATGCATTTTCAATGTATTTAATTGCCCAATCCGGAGCTAACCCTCAGCTCTGCACAGGATGAAATAAATGTCACATTTTGAAGGCCGATCAGAAAGAATAATTACAAAGGTTTTCTAAAAGGAACGATCTTCTATTTGCACGCAACATTGACTTGTAACGGGAAAAAAACCTCTCAACATTTCATGATGTTATTGGGGCATATTTAAAATAAGTCATATTATTAGTGTTCAACCGCCCGTGCACTCTTTGTATCTGTCACTTCCTATGCATCTGTCTCTTTCTATACAACACAGCTCACCCTCCAAACTCGCGGAAACATACAGTTCCAAGAAAAATTATTGTAAGAAATATTACAGACAAGAATTAGATGTGAAAAATTGGTCTTTGGGACGACTGTAAGCTCATATGCGAAACTGGAATATAAATATAAAAAATATGATAAAATACGAAAAATTTAAGAGAAAATGTGACCATAATATGAAAAATGGCAAAAAACATTAAAAATGTCAAAATATGATTTTATATGACTCATGAGAACTGCTTAATTTAAATCACCGTAGATAAAATCGTGCTTCGCTTATATTTTGCAAGAAAAAAGAAACACAAACGAAAACTATGACATGTCATAAACATCCGGGCCCTGGTTATCACTAATAATATATGACCCCCGCATTTCCCCAATTTTGCGATTGTTATCTCATTTGGGGGATTAAAAGAAAAAAATTACAAAACAAATCCACACACTTTAGAGGAACTTGAAAATAACATTCGTCAAGAAATTGTTGCCATTTCTAAAAGGGAGCTGCAGAGTTTCCTAAACAGTTGCCAGAAATGCTTGAAGAACGAAGGGAGTTACTTATAGCGGCAGCACCGTCGGCCGACTGAGAGCCGCGAAACCTGTTCTGGTCTATGCTGATCATCCAATACAATGGGAATCTTTAAACAAGAACGAATTTCCAGTTTATGCTACGAAGAAGACAAAAATGCTTCTCATATGATGTTTAAATATAAATGCTAAGGTAGGAAACCATACAACTTTCTGAGTATTGTCAACCCAGAGGAAGACATTCTTACAAATAATTTAGTTAAAACATTCACTGCTCGTTATCTAAGGAACAGGTATATTTATATAAAGAAGATATAACCCACTTCCTGTCTAATACAAGTCAAACCAACCCCAAATTTTCAGCCCAATTCCTCGAGTAGTTTCTGAGAAGAGGTCTATTTTCGGTTTATTCAACGATCTACAATTCTACTGAAAAGACTCCTTGCTATGCAATTTTGGAACCAAAATTTAGTTTTGTGTAGCAAACACACAAACAAATACTCACAAATTCATCGCACGATTTGCAAATAAAACATTAATTACTTTGGGAAACTAATAATTGAAACGGTATAATTCTTACCTTTTAATTGAAAAAATCTAGAAGTACGTATTTCGCGATAACGTTTCCAGATACTGGTAGATATTTTTTATTACCTTAGTGAATTTTCGAAGTAATTGAAAGACATTTGCAACGCAAGGAGCAGTTTGAGAGAAAATAAGCATCGGAAAAATAATATAATAAAATAATAATCTAATTATATTATTATTATTGTTTAATAAATACACCGGCAGTTCAATAAAGAGTGGCAATATTTGAATTAACATGAAAGAAAACATTTTGAGAACAGTCACATTGTTGCTGTGTTCAGAAGTAACCTGCTCCAATAAGAATGATCTTCCTGCACTTCAGGGAGATGACGAATAGCATCCACAGCGTCTTGTACTAATCTTCGAAAAGAATGCTCTACTGCTGCCATAATTGCCTGCCTGGTTGTAAAGCGAACTCGTCTAACTGGTAATTTAATTTTCGGGAAAAGGTCGAAGTCAGATTAGCTCATACCTGGCGAATACGGCGTATGTTCCAGAATTCCCTGTTCCATCCGCAGTCTAGTGCAATCGCACTTTTCAATGCTCTGCCACACATTTTCCTCTTCAAGATCGTGTGGGTCCCATCGAGCGGAGGTTGTCCTGATTTTTTCTTAAGCATATGAAGAATCGTACTATAGCAATTCCAACTTCTCTTATCAGTTCAATTCAAGTGCGGTGTTGTTCCAGCAGTGCTCTAACAGCGTTCACATGCTGATTGTGGTTTGGCAGCTCGACATGTTTGATAAACATCTTCCTTACCTCTGGGAAATGCATGTCTCTCTACCACAAGCTTCCAATAACACTGCACGGCATTGTCGAGCTTTCTCGCCTCTTGCAGTCTCAATTTTAATATTTACTGTACATTCCAGAGCACTACAGATAATAGCCAACGAATTAAACCCACTACCAACATATTATAAATAAGATTACGGTCTTCAAACTCACAGATAACACATCAGATGTTCTTCTTTCTCATTGTTATGCGCTCGCATCATCTACCACTGATGGGCCACATACAAACATCGTAGCCACTATTTATTGAATTACCCATGTATAATAAATAAGACTTCGTTCTTTCTTCTTTCTTTATCTGATTACACTCCCCATATGGAAGACCGACACCCCATAATTTTTGCAAACCTGTGCCTAGGTTCAGATGCCTGTTGAGGAGAAGACGAACCTATGGACCGGACAGAGTGAAAAGGTGATCAGCTCAGCAAGAGGTGTGAGACTGAGGAAGAGGATGATATGAAATACAGGCGGAATGGAGGGAAAGGTAATGATGGATCAATTGGTGGAATGAGTGGCGTGGGAAACCCCCCGAGACGCCATTTCCTCCACTGCGAATACCACATGAGGGTCCCTGGGATCGAACCCGGGCCGCTTTGGTGACACGTGAACGGTCTAACCACTCGGCCACGGTGTCGCCTAAGAAATAACACAAAATAATAAAACAGAAGACAGCATTTAAGGGTACAGAAGTGCTTTCAGACATCAAAACTGCACTTTTGTATTAAAGGGCAATTACCGATTTTGGAGTCTACACACTATATACACACCCTTCTTATTGATTATTGCATAAAATCTATACTTCGAATTTTTGGAAATTTTCAAATTTAGTCCCTTTAAATGTGAGAGCTTCCGTTCTCTCGTCCTCACTTTTTCCTCTCCCTTCCAGTTTTTCTCTCCCTCTTTGTTTCTCTCTCTTTCTTTCCACCTTTTCACTTCCTCTCTCATTATCGACTCTTTCCATCGCTCTCACTACTTCTACACAAGTTAGATGCAGGTAATATGATGTTGTTTATAAACCGGCAATAAAACTACTTCTTCTACTGAGTTAATTAAACTCTCAAGTATAAGTTTAGCAGCACACAAACTTGTGCTCGCTCCTTACGCTTGCTAAGCGTAATGAAATGAAGGAAAGAAGAAAATCGTGTACATGAGAAACTAACCCAGCATTCGCCTACCGTCCAGGGAAGGCCATGAAAAACCGAAGGTCAAAGTGGGTGGTGGACGGGAATCGAAGCAACAGCCATCTCGCGAGGTTAGTCTGTCTTCAAAGTGGGGCCCCAGAGTAGAAGTTTCGGAACGATTGGTGAATAAAGATGTGCAACATACAATATTTGAAATTAGGATAGCCCATTAGTATCAATTCTCGGATCAAAACGGAGAGTTCCTTGAAGAAGTTCCGCTAACAGATTTACTGCATGTGTAGAGATAGAAGCTTCCATGAAGTTGGACCTAATACTTCCCTCCACTTTTCGTACAGCCTTCGTCTTCCTCAATCCCATTAAGTAACTGTGAAGATTGTTTTAACCTCGTTGCTGGTCATGACGGGTTGACACATAATGACGCACTTGAAACAAATGCGCAGCCACGTGATTACTGCTGCAGACAGACGGTTGCTACATGAGACTTGCGTGTATGCATATGATAGGTATAAAATTATACCTGCCTGTTCCTTGTAGATATGACAGAGCTGGGAGCCTTTCATAATGAATAATTATGCATTGGTAAACATTTTCTCCCCCCCCCCCCTTTTTTTGCGTTGTAGGTGACATAGGTGCTTTTCTATCTCTTTATTTGCACATTCTTAATTAGCTTACTACATTCTTATATAATTACTTAAAATTAAAGGTCTAAAGTGAAAACTACTTGTTCTAAAATTATGTTCTCGTACTCTATTCCCTCAGAATCCGGAGTGCCATCGTCATCGCATTCGCCATTTTCACTATTACTTTTATCAATTTATGAAATTATATCATGACTATAACATGATACGAGCATCGTCCTCTGCAACTTGGGAATTTCCTTAGCCCTAATCATCATCATCACTAACATCTGTAAAGTAACAACTCAAAAGGTACGCAAAATGTTATGACCTCGGTCCAATTTTTCAAAATGTAACTTCATTTAGTTTTCGCAGCCACTGAATTATCTTGCTCAGTTTTTGCTAAGAGCTCACTCTGTTACTTCACTAATGTGAACCAGTTCCATTGTTCACTGTTGCTTCACTTTCTTCCGTGACGTAGTGGCCGCTCATCGGGGCCTCCTCTTCCGGACGGTTCACTCACTGGAGAGTCAAACGCTCAATTATAAAGTCGTAGGAGCTTTCCAGAACATTCACGACATCGAAAAACTCAGAAACTTCTAGTTCTCCGGCGATAGCGCTTACTTGTTTAGGCTGAAAGAGTGCACATTTTATCTTGTTTATTGTTCTGGCTGCCCGGCGCCGGCCTGCCTATTACCTTAAGCAATAGCTGTTGCAGCACAATATACCTACGTTAATTATAATACCGGTCTATGAAGCCTTCTTGGTAAGTCAGTAAGTTAGTAAGTTAGTAAGTAAGTGGGTAGCAATAGCTACAGTACCGCATTTTCATACCAAATGGACTCAAATAACGCATAGCACGGCGTTCAGGGTTGCTACACAATCAATAAAGCCAATATCTAAAAAAGGAGGAACCACTAGTGTCTGAGAAACCGATATTACTGATAAAGGATCATAACGATAACGATCATAAAAGCACCCAATCGCAAGATAGTGTGAAACAGCCGAGCTAATATGGCGGCCAGCAAAGCGATTACCGGCAGTATATATGATAAAAGCAGTTATGTGCACGCACCAAAATGAACAAGAGCTGACTATTACTGAAATAAGTGGAATTAATTATCATAACTGTAACTTCAAATTTCAAATTGCAGAATTTTACCAATGAACCTATTATTTTTGCACTCGTAGCAAAAGCTTCTTACAAGTTGCTTTCTAATCTGTAGAATGTTTACACCAATTTTGTCCTAAATGGGTAAAATAACCGACCTGCTTGAGGCATTTTACACGATGAATGGCGTTGTTTTGTTATAAAGTGTTTATTAAAGAAACATTATAGTTAGGCTGTGTCTGCGATTAAGTCTCAAAATTAATTATTAAAATTTGTGTTGTAAAACAATTACGTGAATGTGTTTGCATCTCATGACACGAGCAATTTTCATAACTTTGGCTAAAATACGATCTAGGTAACAAAAGAAAAACAGTGAACCAAGAGCACGAGGATTATAAAAAGTGCTAATTGAATATACTCTTAAACAAATGTTCTTATAATAATGCAGAGGAAAGCAAATCGAATAAAGCAATCTTTCCTTTTTGGAACAACACAGATTTCGAGGAAGTTTGGGTAAATACGGTGGTTGTCTACGACCTCTACCTTTAGCATTGGACTTCTCACTTGAATAAAGGCACATATTACCTGTTAAATAGCTGGTATACAATTTTTTTGGTGCACGAGAGTTGTATACCTTATACCTATCCTATGAATACGGGACAGATACACGTGGAGTGCGTGGTTTTACTATGATAAATAAATGAAAATCAATTGGGCAGAATAACAAAGAATAGTCTTCTTCAACATTGTTAAGGACCATAAGCCACAATTAGTACTTAAAAAATAATAAATTATTAAAATTGTAGGACTTGCGTTGTTTCTAAAATTAAGATTATATTGTATCGATTCAAAATGTATACTATAGTAACAATTTTTAATGCTATAACAAACACAAACATCTGAAACATGAAGTAGACGTATGTAAACAAAGTATGGTAGATCAGTAACTTATACTAGCACATCAGTTAAATTCACACTAACATATTTGATAAATTATTGTTTCTTCTGTTCTCAATAATTTTTTCAAGATTATTGATCATAATGATACTAAAAAAAATTGCTAATTTAATGAGGTGTGAAAGGACAGAATTGTCTTTACATGGCAAAATTAGTACACACTTTTTGTAAGACTTCAAAAATATTCTTTGTATTCCTGAGGCACATACTGAAGTATTTTCAGAACACCATTTTGCTTCATTAAGGGGCATGTTCTCATATACTTTGTTGGATGGAAGGCTTCCTGGATCACTAATTCTATGTCCTGTGGCTCTAAGGTTAAAGGTGGGTTGCACTACACCATTGGTGAACTGTGATGCAATAACCGTACCCGGTAAGTTGCTGAAGTATTTGAATGAGTGAGTTTAAGGGCCCGTCGACAACTAGGTCATTTGGGCCCTAAGGCAAAAGATAAAAACTAGAAAACTCACCACCCGTTAAAATCCACCGTCAAACGTTTAAAAAAAAAAGTTAAAACAGATAAAATATAAAACAGTTGAAACTTAAAACCAATCATAAAACACTAGCCATTAAAACGTTAAAAGCTAAAGAGGTAAACATCCTAAAGTGTAAACAGGCTACGAAATAAAACACAAGTTAAACTTGCTTGTCAAAGTCAATTTGGGAAACAAACCGCAGCACTGTACTGACAGCTACTGTTTTCCAGGATTGACGGCAGAGTAAAACCCAGGCAATGGGACTGGCGCTCAGGGGGCGTATCGCGGACAATCCAGAATGACATTTGCCACAGAGTTGGACAGAGCACGTGGCACAGATAGGCGCCGCGTCACCACGTAGGTGTCCATGAGGTGCGCTTGTGTGGCCTATTCTCAAGCGTGTTAGGATCACCTTTTCCCGCCAGGAATCCCTGCAAGAGCTCTGCCAGGGTTGAACGATGTCTTTGATTGTCCGCAATTGAGTGCCACTTAACGCTTCCCAGGACTGCTGCCAGACAGCAAATAGATGGCCTCGGAATTAATGCTGCACATCTACATGCGGCAGCGTGCGGGTGGAAAACTCAGGGAGACTACAGGCAGACTTAGCACCTGCATCCGCCTCCTCGTTCCTGAAGTACTTGAAATGCCTGAAACTTGATATCCGGAATTAGGTCTTTTGGATTTGTGTAAGATTGCAACTATCTGTGGAGTTTACATTTTTCTTGTAGAAGTGAGGCCACCAGTCTGAAATTTTTGATATCAACCAAATCTACCATTGTAATGGCGTAATTAAGTTTGGAACTTGATTGCATTATTGGTTCACACGCTTGTTTTGGACGATAAATTCTGTCATGCTTTCTTATTAATCTCTTTACTACCCGGAAATCCCGGTCGTTTGGCAGGAAAGAATGCCCCCTTATGGGGAAAAACTGCTCGATAGTCATAAAACACTTGGTTTCTGTAAGTGATAGGGGAGCTCGCACCATCCTGTGGTTCCTGTTTTGGCCCCCGCAAGCATCAGAAAAGAGATGGAATTCGGTTATTTCCTTGGACAGGTTGTTCTTGATGTGTGAAAGATGCTGCCTCATTTGGCCCTTTGTTTCCTTGACATTCAGTATAGATGTAGAAGTGTCCAGTATCAGTCTTTATGTTGTGAATTTCTAACACAGTAAGCTTCAATTGACGTAAGTAATAATTGGCAGACTTATATTTTGCATGTAGTCAAAGGTGAGCCTTGCGAGATCGTCCCTTTCTTTACAGAGCTATGTTGATCTTTTCAGAGCGTTGTAGAATTGTTTTGATCTTCTCTTATGTACTGCCAGTTCAGCCTCGGCTACTTTTTTGCCATATTATTGAGGAATAGTGATTTTGGCTTCATCTCAAGCACCTCACAGGTACAACAGGTATCCATCTGTGGCCGCCCAATTTTAAATCAAGGTGTTCCTTAAAATATTTTGTGTAGTATTGATAATTCACTTCAATGTCTGGGTGTTTAACTTTGAAAAGATCAAATTTGACTTTCAAAGACAACCTTCAAACCAAATAATGTGATCCTTTCACGGAATAATGACACTGTTTTGTAGGGATGATTCAATATGGCTGTGGATATGCATGTTTATTTCAGCAGACTTCGCATTTGCATTAACATTTTTCCCATGTTGATCACTTGGTGATTTACCAGGAAGCTGAAATTCGCTTATACAGCGAATCCTTCTATCACAATTTAGACCATGTAGACTCATAAAAACCTTCTGACACACTTCCTTTCTTGATTCATTGTTGACAGTGTGGTATGTGAAGCTAAAGCTACGCTTTCCCAAACGGTTTTCTTTCCTAGGACGTTTTCTCTGCCCAGGCTAACATTCTATTAACCCTTGCAAATAGAGGCCTTGCTCATCCTTGCATTTGAAACAGTTAAATCTATCTAAAATGTGTTTTCCTTGTATCTCTCCTAAAATATGAAAACACCCTTTCTTACAGCTACACCTTGGGCCAGTGTGTCGTGCTGGATTAATTTTACCATATTGTTCTTATATCCCCCCAGGGGGGTTATAAAAAAAAACCCCTCCCCACACGACAGTTTAATTAGTTCACTTCTATAAGAATCTGCATTTCCAGCACTTTTACGTCGTTTCCTCTCGTTTGTACCATCCATAATTTATGAAACACTTAATAACACAAAGAGAAGAATGCAAGTATTAAACTGCCTTTATTTTCGATCCAAACAAATCAGCTGCTCATAGCAAAAGAGCACGCTGAGTTGTAAACGGTTGTACCAACATGAAGTATAGAAACATTGGTAGTCCTAGACTTACGTACCTATTTTCTAAAATTATCACACACTGCCATACTGCAGGAAAACATTGAACTACCATACTTTCTATGCAGAATTATGGAACTTACCTCACAGAAGCAAATAATAAGAAAATCTGGATTTCGAAAAAAAATGGACTTACATAGTTTCTAAAATTACTGATTCAAGTCATAGATGACCTCTCGCTAACTAATATTATACAATTCAATTTATATTTAATTAATCAATAAAGCCTGCGGTAACTATGGCACGCGGCTATTCAGTTTACTGTTGGTTTAACGGGCCAAGTGAAAAAATATTTTGTGTACACTCATATGAGTATCTCCACTCAATATTGTACAAACAATTCCTAAGAACGCTTATCCTTCTATCTGCTTCATGTTAATCGAAAAAAACGTTTTTAGAAATGGTTTTAGTACATGTTTCCTTATACATAGGTACAACCTGAATACGAGAATACATTAGGCTTAAATGATACTGAAATCTTTTTGGAGCTGGTTCTATGTATTGGCTTTGTTATTCCACTCTCGTTGCATGGCCAAGAACTAAAAAGAAACAAAAAAGCGAATAACGACTTCCTGTTTGAGAAAAGGATAAATACTTGAAAATCAAAAACAATAACAAGGATTATCTTGGAAGTGGTTATCTTCCCCAAAATGCACTTAACATGGATTGTGTGCTTTGATGATACCTACATCTTCTTACGGTTTATTGTACCCCTTATGTAAAGGTCATCCACAACGGAGAGGACTTCAGACGCTATTCCAAGAAAATTCAAGATATTCATGTCATTTGTAATGAAAATATCTTAAACATATGGTATTTTAATAAAAATCTTGAGAACCACTTTTGAGAAAATCAAAAGTTTCGAAAAATATTTCCATGTAAGGAGTAGTTTGGAGTGGGGGACTTTCTTGAGCATCTTCGAATATACATTCTTGAGCATACATACGAACATTTTCCTAAGAACTATTTTTTGGATTCATTGGACCTCAGAAGTATATTTCAAGTAAAATGTCAGTATCAAATTTTTGAGTGGAATGTAAATGCCATCCTTACGTGCCATACACGTGGTAGATAAAGTAAAAAGCGATAATTTTCTTAAAGTTTAACTTGAATATTTTCTTATGAAAGCATTTAACTTTTTACTACTTCACAATGTTTGTAAAATATCTAACACGAATAAGGTAGAACCAGCTGTCTCATCTGAAAATCTGAATTTCAGCAGTTGTCTGAAAGCGATAACAGTGTTTGTTAAAATCCAACACAGTACTGCAGGGTGTTCTAAGTGAGTAAAGAGAGCGACAAAGAGTTAGCTTGGCACCACTGAGGGTTTCATGGGAAACCTCAGCAATACTATAACGACGCGGAAATGCAACTACCTGGTACCACAGAACAGGTTCATGAGAAGCCGAATATGGGAAGTTCGGAGGGATAATCCCCCAACGGAACCCTTCGGTAAACCACTTTCTCAACTACCTGCTTTGGGCAGAGACAGACAGGCCATTCTGTCCGACCTTCAGCGTGTTTGCTGAGTACAGCCATCTTTGGAAAAATCACATCAATATACATACTTATCCATGCTTTTCCAACATGGTAAGCAGGTGTGATTGTTGTGAGCGATTTTGATAACAGCAACAACGCATTGCATAAATACTAAATAGCCAGTACATGTTCATTTGCATACATAAGTTGGTTTAACTACAACACGGGTCCGTTTAACAAGCTTGGAGATTAGTGTCCGTAATTTAGATAAATTTCTCTTTCATAAATGCAATATTCGTGTCTGCAGTTTATTGAGTTCAACAACGCACTCTTAGATTGGATTGGATTGCGTTCAGTGAGTTCAATAATAGCCATAAAGGCCAGTGAACATTGTAAAAGATTGTAAAGGATTATTATTATTATTATTATTATTATTATTATTATTATTATTATTATTATTATTATTATTATTATTATTATTATTATTATTATTATTATTATTATTATTATTATTATTATTATTATTATTATTATTATTATTATTATCATTATCATTATCATTATCATTATCATTATCATTATCATTATCATTATCATTATCATTATCATTATCATTATTATTATCATTATCATTATCATTATTATTATTATTATTATTATTATTATTATCATTATTATTATCATTATTATTATTATCATTATTATTATTATTATTATCATTATTATTATTATCATTATTATTATTATTATCATCATTATCATTATCATTACCATTACCATTATCATTATCATCATTAGTAGTAGTAACAATAGTAGTAATAGTAGTAGTAATAGTAGTAGTAATAGTAGTAGTAGTAGTAGTAATAGTAGTAGTAGTAGTAGTAGTAGTAGTAGTAGTAGTAGTAGTAGTAGTAGTAGTAGTAGTAGTAGTAGTAGTAGTAGTAGTAGTAGTAGTAGTAGTAGTAGTAGTAGTAGTAGTAGTAGTAGTAGTAGTAGTAGTAGTAGTAGTAGTAGTAGTAGTAGTAGTAGTAGTAGTAGTAGTAGTAGTAGTAGTAGTAGTAGTAGTAGTAGTAGTAGTAGTAGTAGTAGTAGTAGTAGTAGTAGTAGTAGTAGTAGTAGTAGTAGTAGTAGTAGTAGTAGTAGTAGTAGTAGTAGTAGTAGTAGTAGTAGTAGTAGTAGTAGTAGTAGTAGTAGTAGTAGTAGTAGTAGTAGTAGTAGTAGTAGTAGTAGTAGTAGTAGTAGTAGTAGTAGTAGTAGTAGTAGTAGTAGTAGTAGTAGTAGTAGTAGTAGTAGTAGTAGTAGTAGTAGTAGTAGTAGTAGTAGTAGTAGTAGTAGTAGTAGTAGTAGTAGTAGTAGTAGTAGTAGTAGTAGTAGTAGTAGTAGTAGTAGTAGTAGTAGTAGTAGTAGTAGTAGTAGTAGTAGTAGTAGTAGTAGTAGTAGTAGTAGTAGTAGTAGTAGTAGTAGTAGTAGTAGTAGTAGTAGTAGTAGTAGTAGTAGTAGTAGTAGTAGTAGTAGTAGTAGTAGTAGTAGTAGTAGTAGTAGTAGTAGTAGTAGTAGTAGTAGTAGTAGTAGTAGTAGTAGTAGTAGTAGTAGTAGTAGTAGTAGTAGTAGTAGTAGTAGTAGTAGTAGTAGTAGTAGTAGTAGTAGTAGTAGTAGTAGTAGTAGTAGTAGTAGTAGTAGTAGTAGTAGTAGTAGTAGTAGTAGTAGTAGTAGTAGTAGTAGTAGTAGTAGTAGTAGTAGTAGTAGTAGTAGTAGTAGTAGTAGTAGTAGTAGTAGTAGTAGTAGTAGTAGTAGTAGTAGTAGTAGTAGTAGTAGTAGTAGTAGTAGTAGTAGTAGTAGTAGTAGTAGTAGTAGTAGTAGTAGTAGTAGTAGTAGTAGTAGTAGTAGTAGTAGTAGTAGTAGTAGTAGTAGTAGTAGTAGTAGTAGTAGTAGTAGTAGTAGTAGTAGTAGTAGTAGTAGTAGTAGTAGTAGTAGTAGTAGTAGTAGTAGTAGTAGTAGTAGTAGTAGTAGTAGTAGTAGTAGTAGTAGTAGTAGTAGTAGTAGTAGTAGTAGTAGTAGTAGTAGTAGTAGTAGTAGTAGTAGTAGTAGTAGTAGTAGTAGTAGTAGTAGTAGTAGTAGTAGTAGTAGTAGTAGTAGTAGTAGTAGTAGTAGTAGTAGTAGTAGTAGTAGTAGTAGTAGTAGTAGTAGTAGTAGTAGTAGTAGTAGTAGTAGTAGTAGTAGTAGTAGTAGTAGTAGTAGTAGTAGTAGTAGTAGTAGTAGTAGTAGTAGTAGTAGTAGTAGTAGTAGTAGTAGTAGTAGTAGTAGTAGTAGTAGTAGTAGTAGTAGTAGTAGTAGTAGTAGTAGTAGTAGTAGTAGTAGTAGTAGTAGTAGTAGTAGTAGTAGTAGTAGTAGTAGTAGTAGTAGTAGTAGTAGTAGTAGTAGTAGTAGTAGTAGTAGTAGTAGTAGTAGTAGTAGTAGTAGTAGTAGTAGTAGTAGTAGTAGTAGTAGTAGTAGTAGTAGTAGTAGTAGTAGTAGTAGTAGTAGTAGTAGTAGTAGTAGTAGTAGTAGTAGTAGTAGTAGTAGTAGTAGTAGTAGTAGTAGTAGTAGTAGTAGTAGTAGTAGTAGTAGTAGTAGTAGTAGTAGTAGTAGTAGTAGTAGTAGTAGTAGTAGTAGTAGTAGTAGTAGTAGTAGTAGTAGTAGTAGTAGTAGTAGTAGTAGTAGTAGTAGTAGTAGTAGTAGTAGTAGTAGTAGTAGTAGTAGTAGTAGTAGTAGTAGTAGTAGTAGTAGTAGTAGTAGTAGTAGTAGTAGTAGTAGTAGTAGTAGTAGTAGTAGTAGTAGTAGTAGTAGTAGTAGTAGTAGTAGTAGTAGTAGTAGTAGTAGTAGTAGTAGTAGTAGTAGTAGTAGTAGTAGTAGTAGTAGTAGTAGTAGTAGTAGTAGTAGTAGTAGTAGTAGTAGTAGTAGTAGTAGTAGTAGTAGTAGTAGTAGTAGTAGTAGTAGTAGTAGTAGTAGTAGTAGTAGTAGTAGTAGTAGTAGTAGTAGTAGTAGTAGTAGTAGTAGTAGTAGTAGTAGTAGTAGTAGTAGTAGTAGTAGTAGTAGTAGTAGTAGTAGTAGTAGTAGTAGTAGTAGTAGTAGTAGTAGTAGTAGTAGTAGTAGTAGTAGTAGTAGTAGTAGTAGTAGTAGTAGTAGTAGTAGTAGTAGTAGTAGTAGTAGTAGTAGTAGTAGTAGTAGTAGTAGTAGTAGTAGTAGTAGTAGTAGTAGTAGTAGTAGTAGTAGTAGTAGTAGTAGTAGTAGTAGTAGTAGTAGTAGTAGTAGTAGTAGTAGTAGTAGTAGTAGTAGTAGTAGTAGTAGTAGTAGTAGTAGTAGTAGTAGTAGTAGTAGTAGTAGTAGTAGTAGTAGTAGTAGTAGTAGTAGTAGTAGTAGTAGTAGTAGTAGTAGTAGTAGTAGTAGTAGTAGTAGTAGTAGTAGTAGTAGTAGTAGTAGTAGTAGTAGTAGTAGTAGTAGTAGTAGTAGTAGTAGTAGTAGTAGTAGTAGTAGTAGTAGTAGTAGTAGTAGTAGTAGTAGTAGTAGTAGTAGTAGTAGTAGTAGTAGTAGTAGTAGTAGTAGTAGTAGTAGTAGTAGTAGTAGTATAGTAGTAGTAGTAGTAGTAGTAGTAGTAGTAGTAGTAGTAGTAGTAGTAGTAGTAGTAGTAGTAGTAGTAGTAGTAGTAGTAGTAGTAGTAGTAGTAGTAGTAGTAGTAGTAGTAGTAGTAGTAGTAGTAGTAGTAGTAGTAGTAGTAGTAGTAGTAGTAGTAGTAGTAGTAGTAGTAGTAGTAGTAGTAGTAGTAGTAGTAGTAGTAGTAGTAGTAGTAGTAGTAGTAGTAGTAGTAGTAGTAGTAGTAGTAGTAGTAGTAGTAGTAGTTAGTAGTAGTAGTAGTAAGTAGTAGTAGTAGTAGTAGTAGTAGTAGTAGTAGTAGTAGTAGTAGTAGTAGTAGTAGTAGTAGTAGTAGTAGTAGTAGTAGTAGTAGTAGTAGTAGTAGTAGTAGTAGTAGTAGTAGTAGTAGTAGTAGTAGTAGTAGTAGTAGTAGTAGTAGTAGTAGTAGTAGTAGTAGTAGTAGTAGTAGTAGTAGTAGTAGTAGTAGTAGTAGTAGTAGTAGTAGTAGTAGTAGTAGTAGTAGTAGTAGTAGTAGTAGTAGTAGTAGTAGTAGTAGTAGTAGTAGTAGTAGTAGTAGTAGTAGTAGTAGTAGTAGTAGTAGTAGTAGTAGTAGTAGTAGTAGTAGTAGTAGTAGTAGTAGTAGTAGTAGTAGTAGTAGTAGTAGTAGTAGTAGTAGTAGTAGTAGTAGTAGTAGTAGTAGTAGTAGTAGTAGTAGTAGTAGTAGTAGTAGTAGTAGTAGTAGTAGTAGTAGTAGTAGTAGTAGTAGTAGTAGTAGTAGTAGTAGTAGTAGTAGTAGTAGTAGTAGTAGTAGTAGTAGTAGTAGTAGTAGTAGTAGTAGTAGTAGTAGTAGTAGTAGTAGTAGTAGTAGTAGTAGTAGTAGTAGTAGTAGTAGTAGTAGTAGTAGTAGTAGTAGTAGTAGTAGTAGTAGTAGTAGTAGTAGTAGTAGTAGTAGTAGTAGTAGTAGTAGTAGTAGTAGTAGTAGTAGTAGTAGTAGTAGTAGTAGTAGTAGTAGTAGTAGTAGTAGTAGTAGTATAGTAGTAGTAGTAGTAGTAGTAGTAGTAGTAGTAGTAGTAGTAGTAGTAGTAGTAGTAGTAGTAGTAGTAGTAGTAGTAGTAGTAGTAGTAGTAGTAGTAGTAGTAGTAGTAGTAGTAGTAGTAGTAGTAGTAGTAGTAGTAGTAGTAGTAGTAGTAGTAGTAGTAGTAGTAGTAGTAGTAGTAGTAGTAGTAGTAGTAGTAGTAGTAGTAGTAGTAGTAGTAGTAGTAGTAGTAGTAGTAGTAGTAGTAGTAGTAGTAGTAGTAGTAGTAGTAGTAGTAGTAGTAGTAGTAGTAGTAGTAGTAGTAGTAGTAGTAGTAGTAGTAGTAGTAGTAGTAGTAGTAGTAGTAGTAGTAGTAGTAGTAGTAGTAGTAGTAGTAGTAGTAGTAGTAGTAGTAGTAGTAGTAGTAGTAGTAGTAGTAGTAGTAGTAGTAGTAGTAGTAGTAGTAGTAGTAGTAGTAGTAGTAGTAGTAGTAGTAGTAGTAGTAGTAGTAGTAGTAGTAGTAGTAGTAGTAGTAGTAGTAGTAGTAGTAGTAGTAGTAGTAGTAGTAGTAGTAGTAGTAGTAGTAGTAGTAGTAGTAGTAGTAGTAGTAGTAGTAGTAGTAGTAGTAGTAGTAGTAGTAGTAGTAGTAGTAGTAGTAGTAGTAGTAGTAGTAGTAGTAGTAGTAGTAGTAGTAGTAGTAGTAGTAGTAGTAGTAGTAGTAGTAGTAGTAGTAGTAGTAGTAGTAGTAGTAGTAGTAGTAGTAGTAGTAGTAGTAGTAGTAGTAGTAGTAGTAGTAGTAGTAGTAGTAGTAGTAGTAGTAGTAGTAGTAGTAGTAGTAGTAGTAGTAGTAGTAGTAGTAGTAGTAGTAGTAGTAGTAGTAGTAGTAGTAGTAGTAGTAGTAGTAGTAGTAGTAGTAGTAGTAGTAGTAGTAGTAGTAGTAGTAGTAGTAGTAGTAGTAGTAGTAGTAGTAGTAGTAGTAGTAGTAGTAGTAGTAGTAGTAGTAGTAGTAGTAGTAGTAGTAGTAGTAGTAGTAGTAGTAGTAGTAGTAGTAGTAGTAGTAGTAGTAGTAGTAGTAGTAGTAGTAGTAGTAGTAGTAGTAGTATAGTAGTAGTAGTAGTAGTAGTAGTAGTAGTAGTAGTAGTAGTAGTAGTAGTAGTAGTAGTAGTAGTAGTAGTAGTAGTAGTAGTAGTAGTAGTAGTAGTAGTAGTAGTAGTAGTAGTAGTAGTAGTAGTAGTAGTAGTAGTAGTAGTAGTAGTAGTAGTAGTAGTAGTAGTAGTAGTAGTAGTAGTAGTAGTAGTAGTAGTAGTAGTAGTAGTAGTAGTAGTAGTAGTAGTAGTAGTAGTAGTAGTAGTAGTAGTAGTAGTAGTAGTAGTAGTAGTAGTAGTAGTAGTAGTGTAGTAGTAGTAGTAGTAGTAGTAGTAGTAGTAGTAGTAGTAGTAGTAGTAGTAGTAGTAGTAGTAGTAGTAGTAGTAGTAGTAGTAGTAGTAGTAGTAGTAGTAGTAGTAGTAGTAGTAGTAGTAGTAGTAGTAGTAGTAGTAGTAGTAGTAGTAGTAGTAGTAGTAGTAGTAGTAGTAGTAGTAGTAGTAGTAGTAGTAGTAGTAGTAGTAGTAGTAGTAGTAGTAGTAGTAGTAGTAGTAGTAGTAGTAGTAGTAGTAGTAGTAGTAGTAGTAGTAGTAGTAGTAGTAGTAGTAGTAGTAGTAGTAGTAGTAGTAGTAGTAGTAGTAGTAGTAGTAGTAGTAGTAGTAGTAGTAGTAGTAGTAGTAGTAGTAGTAGTAGTAGTAGTAGTAGTAGTAGTAGTAGTAGTAGTAGTAGTAGTAGTAGTAGTAGTAGTAGTAGTAGTAGTAGTAGTAGTAGTAGTAGTAGTAGTAGTAGTAGTAGTAGTAGTAGTAGTAGTAGTAGTAGTAGTAGTAGTAGTAGTAGTAGTAGTAGTAGTAGTAGTAGTAGTAGTAGTAGTAGTAGTAGTAGTAGTAGTAGTAGTAGTAGTAGTAGTAGTAGTAGTAGTAGTAGTAGTAGTAGTAGTAGTAGTAGTAGTAGTAGTAGTAGTAGTAGTAGTAGTAGTAGTAGTAGTAGTAGTAGTAGTAGTAGTAGTAGTAGTAGTAGTAGTAGTAGTAGTAGTAGTAGTAGTAGTAGTAGTAGTAGTAGTAGTAGTAGTAGTAGTAGTAGTAGTAGTAGTAGTAGTAGTAGTAGTAGTAGTAGTAGTAGTAGTAGTAGTAGTAGTAGTAGTAGTAGTAGTAGTAGTAGTAGTAGTAGTAGTAGTAGTAGTAGTAGTAGTAGTAGTAGTAGTAGTAGTAGTAGTAGTAGTAGTAGTAGTAGTAGTAGTAGTAGTAGTAGTAGTAGTAGTAGTAGTAGTAGTAGTA
The DNA here is from genome assembly GCA_030765045.1 of Tenodera sinensis. NCBI lineage: Eukaryota > Metazoa > Arthropoda > Insecta > Mantodea > Mantidae > Tenodera > Tenodera sinensis. The sequence continues at coordinate 90,752,001 of CM060964.1, forward strand.
GTAGTAGTAGTAGTAGTAGTAGTAGTAGTAGTAGTAGTAGTAGTAGTAGTAGTAGTAGTAGTAGTAGTAGTAGTAGTAGTAGTAGTAGTAGTAGTAGTAGTAGTAGTAGTAGTAGTAGTAGTAGTAGTAGTAGTAGTAGTAGTAGTAGTAGTAGTAGTAGTAGTAGTAGTAGTAGTAGTAGTAGTAGTAGTAGTAGTAGTAGTAGTAGTAGTAGTAGTAGTAGTAGTAGTAGTAGTAGTAGTAGTAGTAGTAGTAGTAGTAGTAGTAGTAGTAGTAGTAGTAGTAGTAGTAGTAGTAGTAGTAGTAGTAGTAGTAGTAGTAGTAGTAGTAGTAGTAGTAGTAGTAGTA
>CM060964.1:90754848-90782348 GCA_030765045.1 Tenodera sinensis
TAGTAGTAGTAGTAGTAGTAGTAGTAGTAGTAGTAGTAGTAGTAGTAGTAGTAGTAGTAGTAGTAGTAGTAGTAGTAGTAGTAGTAGTAGTAGTAGTAGTAGTAGTAGTAGTAGTAGTAGTAGTAGTAGTAGTAGTAGTAGTAGTAGTAGTAGTAGTAGTAGTAGTAGTAGTAGTAGTAGTAGTAGTAGTAGTAGTAGTAGTAGTAGTAGTAGTAGTAGTAGTAGTAGTAGTAGTAGTAGTAGTAGTAGTAGTAGTAGTAGTAGTAGTAGTAGTAGTAGTAGTAGTAGTAGTAGTAGTAGTAGTAGTAGTAGTAGTAGTAGTAGTAGTAGTAGTAGTAGTAGTAGTAGTAGTAGTAGTAGTAGTAGTAGTAGTAGTAGTAGTAGTAGTAGTAGTAGTAGTAGTAGTAGTAGTAGTAGTAGTAGTAGTAGTAGTAGTAGTAGTAGTAGTAGTAGTAGTAGTAGTAGTAGTAGTAGTAGTAGTAGTAGTAGTAGTAGTAGTAGTAGTAGTAGTAGTAGTAGTAGTAGTAGTAGTAGTAGTAGTAGTAGTAGTAGTAGTAGTAGTAGTAGTAGTAGTAGTAGTAGTAGTAGTAGTAGTAGTAGTAGTAGTAGTAGTAGTAGTAGTAGTAGTAGTAGTAGTAGTAGTAGTAGTAGTAGTAGTAGTAGTAGTAGTAGTAGTAGTAGTAGTAGTAGTAGTAGTAGTAGTAGTAGTAGTAGTAGTAGTAGTAGTAGTAGTAGTAGTAGTAGTAGTAGTAGTAGTAGTAGTAGTAGTAGTAGTAGTAGTAGTAGTAGTATAGTAGTAGTAGTAGTAGTAGTAGTAGTAGTAGTAGTAGTAGTAGTAGTAGTAGTAGTAGTAGTAGTAGTAGTAGTAGTAGTAGTAGTAGTAGTAGTAGTAGTAGTAGTAGTAGTAGTAGTAGTAGTAGTAGTAGTAGTAGTAGTAGTAGTAGTAGTAGTAGTAGTAGTAGTAGTAGTAGTAGTAGTAGTAGTAGTAGTAGTAGTAGTAGTAGTAGTAGTAGTAGTAGTAGTAGTAGTAGTAGTAGTAGTAGTAGTAGTAGTAGTAGTAGTAGTAGTAGTAGTAGTAGTAGTAGTAGTAGTAGTAGTAGTAGTAGTAGTAGTAGTAGTAGTAGTAGTAGTAGTAGTAGTAGTAGTAGTAGTAGTAGTAGTAGTAGTAGTAGTAGTAGTAGTAGTAGTAGTAGTAGTAGTAGTAGTAGTAGTAGTAGTAGTAGTAGTAGTAGTAGTAGTAGTAGTAGTAGTAGTAGTAGTAGTAGTAGTAGTAGTAGTAGTAGTAGTAGTAGTAGTAGTAGTAGTAGTAGTAGTAGTAGTAGTAGTAGTAGTAGTAGTAGTAGTAGTAGTAGTAGTAGTAGTAGTAGTAGTAGTAGTAGTAGTAGTAGTAGTAGTAGTAGTAGTAGTAGTAGTAGTAGTAGTAGTAGTAGTAGTAGTAGTAGTAGTAGTAGTAGTAGTAGTAGTAGTAGTAGTAGTAGTAGTAGTAGTAGTAGTAGTAGTAGTAGTAGTAGTAGTAGTAGTAGTAGTAGTAGTAGTAGTAGTAGTAGTAGTAGTAGTAGTAGTAGTAGTAGTAGTAGTAGTAGTAGTAGTAGTAGTAGTAGTAGTAGTAGTAGTAGTAGTAGTAGTAGTAGTAGTAGTAGTAGTAGTAGTAGTAGTAGTAGTAGTAGTAGTAGTAGTAGTAGTAGTAGTAGTAGTAGTAGTAGTAGTAGTAGTAGTAGTAGTAGTAGTAGTAGTAGTAGTAGTAGTAGTAGTAGTAGTAGTAGTAGTAGTAGTAGTAGTAGTAGTAGTAGTAGTAGTAGTAGTAGTAGTAGTAGTAGTAGTAGTAGTAGTAGTAGTAGTAGTAGTAGTAGTAGTAGTAGTAGTAGTAGTAGTAGTAGTAGTAGTAGTAGTAGTAGTAGTAGTAGTAGTAGTAGTAGTAGTAGTAGTAGTAGTAGTAGTAGTAGTAGTAGTAGTAGTAGTAGTAGTAGTAGTAGTAGTAGTAGTAGTAGTAGTAGTAGTAGTAGTAGTAGTAGTAGTAGTAGTAGTAGTAGTAGTAGTAGTAGTAGTAGTAGTAGTAGTAGTAGTAGTAGTAGTAGTAGTAGTAGTAGTAGTAGTAGTAGTAGTAGTAGTAGTAGTAGTAGTAGTAGTAGTAGTAGTAGTAGTAGTAGTAGTAGTAGTAGTAGTAGTAGTAGTAGTAGTAGTAGTAGTAGTAGTAGTAGTAGTAGTAGTAGTAGTAGTAGTAGTAGTAGTAGTAGTAGTAGTAGTAGTAGTAGTAGTAGTAGTAGTAGTAGTAGTAGTAGTAGTAGTAGTAGTAGTAGTAGTAGTAGTAGTAGTAGTAGTAGTAGTAGTAGTAGTAGTAGTAGTAGTAGTAGTAGTAGTAGTAGTAGTAGTAGTAGTAGTAGTAGTAGTAGTAGTAGTAGTAGTAGTAGTAGTAGTAGTAGTAGTAGTAGTAGTAGTAGTAGTAGTAGTAGTAGTAGTAGTAGTAGTAGTAGTAGTAGTAGTAGTAGTAGTAGTAGTAGTAGTAGTAGTAGTAGTAGTAGTAGTAGTAGTAGTAGTAGTAGTAGTAGTAGTAGTAGTAGTAGTAGTAGTAGTAGTAGTAGTAGTAGTAGTAGTAGTAGTAGTAGTAGTAGTAGTAGTAGTAGTAGTAGTAGTAGTAGTAGTAGTAGTAGTAGTAGTAGTAGTAGTAGTAGTAGTAGTAGTAGTAGTAGTAGTAGTAGTAGTAGTAGTAGTAGTAGTAGTAGTAGTAGTAGTAGTAGTAGTAGTAGTAGTAGTAGTAGTAGTAGTAGTAGTAGTAGTAGTAGTAGTAGTAGTAGTAGTAGTAGTAGTAGTAGTAGTAGTAGTAGTAGTAGTAGTAGTAGTAGTAGTAGTAGTAGTAGTAGTAGTAGTAGTAGTAGTAGTAGTAGTCAGTAGTAGTAGTAGTAGTAGTAGTAGTAGTAGTAGTAGTAGTAGTAGTAGTAGTAGTAGTAGTAGTAGTAGTAGTAGTAGTAGTAGTAGTAGTAGTAGTAGTAGTAGTAGTAGTAGTAGTAGTAGTAGTAGTAGTAGTAGTAGTAGTAGTAGTAGTAGTAGTAGTAGTAGTAGTAGTAGTAGTAGTAGTAGTAGTAGTAGTAGTAGTAGTAGTAGTAGTAGTAGTAGTAGTAGTAGTAGTAGTAGTAGTAGTAGTAGTAGTAGTAGTAGTAGTAGTAGTAGTAGTAGTAGTAGTAGTAGTAGTAGTAGTAGTAGTAGTAGTAGTAGTAGTAGTAGTAGTAGTAGTAGTAGTAGTAGTAGTAGTAGTAGTAGTAGTAGTAGTAGTAGTAGTAGTAGTAGTAGTAGTAGTAGTAGTAGTAGTAGTAGTAGTAGTAGTAGTAGTAGTAGTAGTAGTAGTAGTAGTAGTAGTAGTAGTAGTAGTAGTAGTAGTAGTAGTAGTAGTAGTAGTAGTAGTAGTAGTAGTAGTAGTAGTAGTAGTAGTAGTAGTAGTAGTAGTAGTAGTAGTAGTAGTAGTAGTAGTAGTAGTAGTAGTAGTAGTAGTAGTAGTAGTAGTAGTAGTAGTAGTAGTAGTAGTAGTAGTAGTAGTAGTAGTAGTAGTAGTAGTAGTAGTAGTAGTAGTAGTAGTAGTAGTAGTAGTAGTAGTAGTAGTAGTAGTAGTAGTAGTAGTAGTAGTAGTAGTAGTAGTAGTAGTAGTAGTAGTAGTAGTAGTAGTAGTAGTAGTAGTAGTAGTAGTAGTAGTAGTAGTAGTAGTAGTAGTAGTAGTAGTAGTAGTAGTAGTAGTAGTAGTAGTAGTAGTAGTAGTAGTAGTAGTAGTAGTAGTAGTAGTAGTAGTAGTAGTAGTAGTAGTAGTAGTAGTAGTAGTAGTAGTAGTAGTAGTAGTAGTAGTAGTAGTAGTAGTAGTAGTAGTAGTAGTAGTAGTAGTAGTAGTAGTAGTAGTAGTAGTAGTAGTAGTAGTAGTAGTAGTAGTAGTAGTAGTAGTAGTAGTAGTAGTAGTAGTAGTAGTAGTAGTAGTAGTAGTAGTAGTAGTAGTAGTAGTAGTAGTAGTAGTAGTAGTAGTAGTAGTAGTAGTAGTAGTAGTAGTAGTAGTAGTAGTAGTAGTAGTAGTAGTAGTAGTAGTAGTAGTAGTAGTAGTAGTAGTAGTAGTAGTAGTAGTAGTAGTAGTAGTAGTAGTAGTAGTAGTAGTAGTAGTAGTAGTAGTAGTAGTAGTAGTAGTAGTAGTAGTAGTAGTAGTAGTAGTAGTAGTAGTGGTAGTAGTAGTAATGGTAGTAATGTAATCACAAAGAATTTTAAATTAATTGTAATCAAACAAGCAGTGCTGCTGAAGACAATGGAAGCAAAACCACCTTGTATGTCACGTGGTTACAAACCAATGAAGGGCGATGCACAAAGGTCTTTGGCAGATACGTGGTTTATGCAATAAATATGATATTTAGACCTAGGAAGTTGAGGAAAATTTTCTTTATCCCAGTCTCCGAAGACTAGACCCAATATACCTGTTCCCCTCAAGTCATTAAAGGTCAAAGAATGCTTCATTTTATTTGTCCTTTTCTGTCTTTTTTTACTTTTTTGTCTAAATGTCCTCTTTTAATCTTTTTGTTTCATCTAACAGCTTTTTTTTTTTTTTTTTGTAAATTTACCCCCTTTTGTTTATCTTCTTCTGTCAAACAGAACCTAATCTCAATTCCAATTTCTTTTAATTAATACGCACTGCCAAGACTGGCTGGAACAGGTAGTTGAGACGATTCTTTCTATTGTATTTATGCCATAAGCACCAGCAGAGGGAATGTACACACCCTGCGAGAAACTACTGAACCTTCTCTAAACATTCCGTTATTTTATACCAGCATCGTGACGATGCCCGGAGGGTACCAGTCGGTAGGTTGAATTCACTTTATGTTTGACACCGTCCGATATGACATTAGGTTGGAGGAAGTTAATTAAAAAAAAATTTGTTGACTGTAGTTTCAAAGGTTGTGGAGGAAATCCCGACCATAAATATCTAAAATTAAGCTTAGTAAAACCTCTTTTTTGCCACAACGTGCACCTGAATTTGGAGCAGAGGTGTTTTCTACTGACAGAAGTATCCTTTTCTGCAAATATTGAAAGCTGTAAGTTAGTGCACTAAAGGAGTTCCATGTGCAGCAGCACATTGGGCGTTAGAAACGCGCAAAAAACACAGAAAAATTGATATTCATTAATTTGGACCACCATTTTGTCATTTTTTCCAGCTTTTGAATCCTTGCTTTTAGATATGTTTACGTATTTTAAAGGTCTTTTTAGGCAATTTATGAACCTTCAATTTCCGAGGCTAATGATATTCATTCAAAAGGGATTGTATTTTACAACACTCGCACTGAATTGTCAAGGATATTACTCAAAATGACCAAGTTGTCGACGGGCCCTTAAACCCAACACACTCACTCACTCACTCTGCATAGACATTGACTATTAAATACTTCCAAATGCTCTAAAGCTATGATGATTAATTATGTTGAGTTAATTTTTACCATTTGGTTGCGAACGTGACATCCGGTCAAACGGAGTAAATGAGGAGACTCAAAACCTTTTAAAATTGAGTAGCTAACTTTTTAAATCTCTTTTTTTATAATTCCAATATACAGATAAACGCTCTTTAGTCTATCTAGACAAAACCGGACTCACTTATACTGTAGGATCCAACAAATATTAAGGCTGTGTGACAGCTCTCAAAAATCACCCTTACTATATTTTCAACAGGATATACGGAAATCTGTCGACTCAGGTGGCGCCACGGTAAAGGGTGTGCCTCGCATTGGGGAGGTCACGGGTTCGATTCCCGTCGACCACCCATTCTGATTTTGGATTTTTGTTTTGTTTTTCGGTATGAGATGTGATGGTTTCTGAGATATCACGGTTCCCTTTCCATAATTTCCATTTCATTCCATTTCCTTCTAATTTTTCAGGTATTCAGACGTGGCTGAAAGGTCTACTTTATCATATTTGGTGGTGATCCAGAGATAAAACATGTTGTGTTACTGCTGACTTAAGTGTTTGTCCTAGGTGGCAGTTTTTTTGTGTTCGGCTATGCGTGTGTTTATGCTTCGCTTTGTCGTGCCAACCTGTTCACTTGTAGGCGGAATCTTGTATCATACTAGAGGACAAAACTGTGGAAGATTACACACATATTGAAGGAATCCTATGTCGGATACCTTATTTCAGAGCATGCCCACCGCCTTACGCCGCATATCACCAACCACTCGGCCAACCTAAAAGGCAGAAGGAATTGAAATGAGAGGGCATAATGGACCGTAAAAGCTTTTGGTGAGCGATAATAATTTAATGATCAGGTAAAACCACGATAAAACCTAGAGGGTTTAATCGGATCCGGTCCTAGAGGCGATGGCTTTGGCGCTTCGTCGCTTGCGTCGGCGTAAATGTGTTTGTAAGCGGATAGACGTAAAAACGGCAGTCAAACGAAATCACAGGACAAGAAATTGCAGCATGTTACAAAACTCTAACTTATAAACCCCTATTCCCACCGTCCTTATTGACTGATTTCCGAAAGCGGGTAAAGGTTGACACACCCTGGTCCGTCACGAACGAAACGGAAATTTGCAGCCGTCCGTCTTATGCGGAAGCGCAAACGCTCGGAACATTCTGACCGGAAAATTTAGTTGGTCAACAAATATGGATGGATACAACAGCAAAAGCTGCAGCTCCTCGGGCGGGGATATTGCATTACTAGGGGTTTTAGCAATTGAAGAAGAGAGGAAGAAACAGAGGATTCACAGCATAAACCGCAAAAGAGAATAGTGTGGTGAATTTATTAGAGTAATCTCTTTCTAGACTTGCGAGGAGACCCTAGGAAAGTTTTTCACCGCGTAACTGGTTGTGATAGTTGGCATCTGCAGCATCATACGATTCTTTAGAGTTTTACACAGACAAAATCAATTCACCATCATTGTCACAGACCGCGCCGTAGCCGAGTGGTTAGGCCATTCGCTTCTCACCAATGCAGCCCGGGTTCGATCCCAGGCAACCGCATGTGGGATTTGTGATGGACGGAGCGGTGCTGGGGCGGATTTCCTCCGGGTTCTCCGGTTTCCCCCACCATCTCATTCCACCGGTACTCCATCTTCATTCCATGTATCATCAGTGTCACCGCCTGCGGTGCAGTAAGTAGTAAAAGCGGGCGTTAAACACTACCCAAAAAAGCACTGTCACAAGTGCCTTTATTCTGTTTAGATGCATATGTCATAGACAAGGCTAGGATTTTTATGTAATATCAACATGTAGAATATGTACATATTTATGTAACAGTATTAGGTGAAGTATGCACTACTACATAAAAAGTTTCAAAATATGTAATACTAATCTAATTTAATTTTTATATAAATAATGTATGAAACACTACATTTATTGAAGATTTCTATTTTATTAATTATGTTTTTGGAAATTGAAGAGTTATGCATTAATTAAGAATGTCCATATTATAGCAAACTTAAATAAATTCCACTATTATGAAGATTCACAATTTTAATGTTCATAATCACTATTTAAACTACTCGTCCACTAAATATTAACTCTCTCTCTCAGCGACTAAAACGCAGAAAGCTTCGTTAACAAGGGGACGACAGATTCTGTACGTACAAAACTTTTTTTCTGTACAAGATGCTCGGATAATTGGCAAATCGGACAATCCTCACGGAAAAGATTATGAGTTTATTATATCAAATAGCAAAAATACTTATTTATGATACAAGGGTTAAAAGGAAGATTTTAATCCGTGCGTCATACACTATTTCTTGGACAGTCCTGAATATATATAAATATATGGTATTGTTTTGCCTTTCTCATTGTAATGATAGTCTTCGGGTTGCGATGTTCATTTGCCTTGAGTAGCATCAGTGTTGGCAACATGACTTTTACAAAAACATAATATTCTAAAGGGAGGCAGTGGAGGCATACTTAATAGTACTTTATACTTTCAGTATAACAAATATTATATTTCATTTTCGAACTTAGTGAGGATGTCAAAAATAAAGTACTTTTAAATTATTATATGAGTCAGAGTAAAGAAAACAATGTAAATACACAGTTACTCAACTGTTAGAGGAATATAGAATGAAAGTAACTGGTTACTCATTAACAGTTACCAATTTAATGGAGGCAGAAATGTATACTTGACTCAATTGCACTAACTTATTGACCAGTGGGTAGATCTACTAGGAACTTGCCTCTTTATGTAACTAGCTGGACTAGTTAGCTAAACGTTAATATGTAGATTATACTGCACCTTATGATGACGTAGCATTACTGTTCTGTTGCAATATCTGGCGCTGGAAATAACAACCAAGAACTTGTCATAATATAACCAACCATAGTGCTCTAGATGTATTTGTATCGTATTGGACACCGTGTTATTTTGTTCGTTTTGCATTAACTTCCTGCGTTCTAGCAGCTGCACATATTAACAAAATTCAATAGTTTTTAGTACTTTATCTAACACTTCACAAAATAGCGTAAGCTTAGTTCCTCCAAATTATGGTGGCAAGTGCTATGTTTCCTTTGGAAACCCTCACGTCCGACACAGCACATAATAGAAATAATAGCGGAGCAAATACTGGACTATACTATGACTCATCTTGCCCCTACTTTCCAATCAAACGGATTACTCAGGGTATGAAATCTAAAACAAGTCAACGCATGAAAAATTTACGAGGGCAACTCGTAAAGTAAGGTCCGATATTTTATACACATCAAAACTTCATAGAGAGTTGCAAAACGGTTGTTTTATTAAATTCCTTATATCTTTCTCTATTTTTCTACATTGTTGCCATATTTGTTTAAATATTTGTCATAACGTTCTGCGAGCTTTCGTATGCCGACGTCATAGAAGTTTGTAGCCTGTGAGGATAACCAGTGGAAATTGCCAATCGCCGATCTTCACGGATATTTTATTGACCAAATGTTCTGTGATCATTGATGGCCGGCCTGATCGGGGTTCATTATGGACACTGTCCCGTCCGGCCTTGAAAGCTCTCAGCCACTTACGCACTTCCGATATGTGGACCAATGTTCGTTGCTGAAACGTTCCTTGCTGTCAAAAACTGAGTCAGAAACCGTATTTTACAGTCGGTGGGCCCATCGGTTGTCTGAAACATTTGAACCGATACTGTGAACAGCACACTGCCACATTACCAATGCAAATGCCGTCGTTTTACGCGCAAGGCATGTACGAGTCGGTTTGAATGCCTATTTCAATGTTCGCGCGAAACTCGATGAGCCACGGCGATTCGGGCCTTCGTACATGTGGAGTTAGCACATATGTGCAGATAACAAAATGTGGCTTACAAGAAAGTAAAATAGTTGTACAATACTGCGGTAGTAAATAAATATGAAAGCATATGCTCTCATTGGCCGTGTAGTCAATATTCATAGCTCTAATCCAATCCGTCATGCAGTAAAAATGTCTTCTTTTAACAAGATACAGTATAGCTACCCCTAAGACGCTTCTGTGTTAATCATTACTTATAGCTCATTTCTTTTAACAGTTAAAGTAAAGTAATTGCGACAGTTATCCGTTGCACACACACACACACACACACACACACACACGCGCGCGCGCGCCCGCACACAGAAACACACACACCCGCATAAACACACACGCACACATACCCAGACGCACAAACACACACATGCGCGCACATATTGGTAGACGCAGCCGTACCGGTTTTTATCGCTACGGAAGGACCTGAGAGGGTGGACTTTCAATCTTCGTGTTATTTATTGTAATTTGTTACATTGGTTTGTTTTGAATGCAATCTGGCTTATTTAAATGGCAGTACTTTATTTAATACATATCCATACATCTGTATGGCGTCATATGTGCTGATTGATTTGTAGGCATGAAAAAAAAATCTGAAAAATCCAATTAACATTAGCATTCACATGATTTTCTCTACCCTCTACCCTTCATTAGCGGGTATACAAACTATTCTTACGATTACTTGCAGGAGTTCTACATGATGAGTGTAATAAATATGTCCAATACAATTATTGTCAATAAACGACCATTTCGCCGAAAAAAAAAAATAGTTTGTGTCAAATATTTGGAACCATCTTGCTTCTATAGACGAATGGATAGAAATGGTTTATCACTGCACTAACTGTCGCGGAAACATTTTGTGAACAATGCTGTAATGCATTCCCACCTTAATTTGAATGAATTTAGTCACAATTTAATGTTAAAATGTCATGCAAAATTTAATTTCTAAATGAGATTGGCAACGTCACGTTAACATTAAATTGTGACTAAATTAATTCGAATTGAAACAAAAGTACATTAATTACAGCATTTTTCACACAATGTTTTGCGTGGTAGTGGAGCAATAACGATTTATATCCATTCGTCAAGAAGCTAGATGTATATTAAGTAGAAATATTGTAATCGACCCAAAATTTCGATGTCAAGATTTCATTGGAAATGTATGTTTTGAGGCCCGCTGAATACAAAAAGTAGCTTTAGAAAAAGGTCTGTGTGTGTTTGTGTGTGTGTGGTGTATGTGTGTCCGTCTCTCTCTCTCTCTCTCTCTCTCTCTCTGTGTGTGTGTGTGTGTGTGTGTGTGTGTGTGTGTGTGTGTGTGTGTGTGTGTGTGTGTGTGTGTGTGTGTGTGAACAGCGTAACTCGAAAACGAAAAGTCGGTTAAAAACCAAAGTTGGTATTTAAGTTTAATATCTTTCAAGGATGCGACACGAAGATTTTGAAGATAATTCCTCCACCCTAAACTACCCGTTACATGGAAAATGTTTCAAAATTTTTGATTTTCTTAAAAAGGCTCTAACGACTTTGACTAAAATGCCACATACTTAACATACTTTTATGGCAACTTAAAGGTATAGATTGCATTTTCTTACTATTGCCTATGTAATCCTCTTTACATTGCATGACTTTTGGATAACTGGTAATTACTGTACAAAAAATGTAGATCTTGTTACAACACACAGGTTAAGTCTATATGCATTTTTTGTGGAGTGAACCATTTCGGAGATATTCCTTGTTAGTGTGAGTTTTGCAGTACTTAAAGCTTTTCTCAAATGGAAGATGGTTATTCATTTTTCATCAGTTTGGCCGCGAAAAGAGAACGAAATGTTTTGAAAGATTTGACTATCGCTCAAAGCTGTATTCCCATATTCCCCTTGCATCTATACAAATCTGCAGTGAGACGATTTCTGCAAATGTTTATCTTGACTACCATGAAGAAGATAAAGAAATAAGAGTTTTTAAGAACAGTTAGTTCAGGAATAGAGGAAGTTATGTGAGTGCAACACATCAGATTTTTACGTTTAATTATTCTACATAAATTATACATACATTGATCCCTAATACCAATTTTTTGCGCACATTTAGGAGTAAGCTTGTAAGTGAACAATAATTCCGTCATAAAACGTTTCGAAGCGCCTTTTACTTATCATAAAATTTGTTTGCCATGAATGACGGTTTGGCCATCTGCTTAAAGTATTTGCAATTCTGATGAGGTCGCAAAAGCAACCCAAGTGTGTCACCCCCAAATATACGTGATAATGGCACTCCCCCGGACACGAACCTTTTACCAGGAACTGTGCATTTTCACTACGGTCGATATTGTGGCAAATGCGTTATTGCGTGCGCAACGAACACACGTTTTAATATTGTACAGTCAATAGGGTCTTTGTTTGTTCTGCCTGTACCTTTCTTTCCCACTATGCACACAAGGGAGTTCAGCCATGAAACTATATGCATTCAGCAAACGCCGGAAGTTTTGGAATCAACCACTGTATCAACTTTATCTTGACATAAACGTATAATACAGATTAATTTAATGGTTTATTTGTAGAATAAATAGACAAATATAACGTTATTTATTAGCCTTTGAAGCATGAGCTTGAAACTGTATTTAGAGCGAAAGCATCAACATGTGTTCCCAACACACTGTTCTCTTGAGGAATTTAGAATGGCCGCCACAAAAATCTTTCCTCCGAAGAGGTCAAACTTTTTGGTAATACACAACTCACATTGCTGAAATATTTTATTCAACATCCAAAGGTATTTTCATTTTCTATTAGGGAACATTGTTTATAGGGTGCGGTTGGTTTTCCACATACACCAAAACTTCAATATGAATGTTGATTACCTCCAATGTTTGCCTATTGTAGACAGAGGAAGTATCGTATTCTACCAAAAATGCAATATCGAGATTTCATCGGAAATACTCTTGGAGAACCTCTAGATGCCAGAAAAGCATCTTATACAAAAGGTTTAGAGCGCGTGCGCCAGCACATGCGTATGAAGCCAATAATTAACCCATATTGCTTAAGGACTGGAGGTGAAGATTTATATGGAATTCTCCATACACCACACGACCCTTAAAGTGGAAAGCTATTCGTTACTTTTTTGTTTGTTCATAAATTCTCCCTTTGGCAATCCGTGCTTGAAAATCCACAGTGTTTCTCTCATTCCTTCGACTCCTTTTAACATTACTCAGCATATTAAACATATAGTGCACACAAAATTTTAACGAGCTATGTGAAACCATTGTTCGGATATTAATGTTTTTATTCATAATAAATCACGCTTTGAAAGAGTAAAAACAAGTGCTCCTTGGTCTCTATAGTTTGTCATATAACTCCTAAAGTTTTATTGGGCTTAGAATACAAACATAAAGGAATTTTCGTGTAAGCTTTTCTTAATTTTAGTTACTTTAAAAGCTGAATATTTTTGTATAGAGGTAATTGAAATCTACAACTTCTTCAAATAAGAGTTATGGAAAATAAATGATTTTAACTGAACTATTCTATATTTTTAACTAGTACATATGTTATTTATTTAACCTAAAAACAATGCTCAACTCAGAGCAATGTATATATATACCAGGTGAGTCAGCTGCCCCTTATTCTCGAGTTTTATGCAATCCGCATTTTATAGTCCAACATGAAAACATCGACCCCATTACCAGGTTCTACCCGCGTATTTAACATGGATGCTAAACACCCGATGAAATTAGTACTAATATAGATGTTATCACATCACTTTTTAATATATTCGTAATTAGACAGCTGACGTTTGCACTTCTGCAAATGTTCACTGGAACCAGCGAATATTACATCTTAAACGGAATGTTTAGCTCACACGTTACTAGGTAGCTCATTTGGAACGGGCGCAAGACTCCGAAGTAATCTGTCTGCTGTGAAGGTGGTTCGAATCACCTGCATGTACTAATTTTTTTATTAATACCGTGCAATCCTCACAATTTACAAACTATTACTCTGAAAACTGTTATATTCATTTTTATTGTTTAATTTATGTTTTATGACATTGTTCGATGTTTCTTTATTGGTCAACTACAATCATCTAGTTGTTTAAACACATCTATAGGTAGGTGCAATTGAAATAAGGATCATTCATACACATTTGAACACAGAAAGCAAGGAAATTACATTGTCAGAGTTTAACATGGAAGTTAAACTCAACTTTGCACACAATGAATTATTGTGCTATTGAAAATGCAGACAACCAAAAACGATTTAAATTATAATGTCCTAAACCCTCAGGGACTTCATAATTAGATTATTGTGAATTCAGTTTCCAAGTTTTGATGAACATAATAATAATATATATAAAAAAATTACAATGCTGAGACTCGAACCTGTGTCATTTTGGGCTAAGCACAGAGGACCTGTCACAATCCTATTCAGCTATTTCGAGACTTCGTGTAAGCACGTACCACGTCCAATAGTAGGACTTGTATGCCCGGCGCTATGCCATTGCCACCTCGTAAGTTTTCCGCCTTGATTTAGCCTTTTAAGACAGTTTTAAAAACTTACTGGGCGTTTTAATATTATTACTTAAATGGCAAAAGCTGTTATGCATATTAATTGAGATGCACGAGGCGTAGTTCACGCAAAAATGCAAATAAACTGTTGTTTAATAATATGTCCGTTTTGACTGTACGGGTCCATGATGGATGAGGCGTGTCTAAATTTTTCCTAATATTTGGCAGCCAATCCCTGCTCTAAGTACAAGAATCCACCATTTTCTTTTTAGCTGACGTTGTTAGTGCACCCATATGATAGGTCCATTTTTCCGAGGCGTTTACTGAATTACGTTGCTAAGTATACTCTAATAAAAAGTTCGTAAAATCGGCTGGAAACCGAAGTTCGCTCTCAGTAAACGATTCGTATGTTTTTGAGGTGTACTTTAGCGAGGAGTACGTTCTGTTCCTTAAAGCACTGTTGCTCTCAATTTTGTGCATTCCTCTCTTTAAGAACGTTAAGCAATACATTTTAGTAAGCGCAAAACTGAACTAAGGCGCACATGCCGTTAGATGGGTGGCCTACCTTCCAAAAAAATAAGGCGCGACTGACTCACCTGGTATATATATATATATAGGAGGCATTGCTCAGAGTGGCCATATGAATTGTAGCACACTCATAACTAGCAACGAGGAAAGCCAACAGAGCATGCGCAGTCGAAATTTCATAGTAAGTGCCTTCACTATGAGTGAAATCATAAGAACGAAATCCATTCAGCCCTTGATGCCGTATTTTCTAGCTGTCATAACGGCTCGCACTTTGGCAGAATAGGTGCAATTTTTACTTTCTACTGTAGCATATTAACACATAATCATCGGCCACCTCTGGCTGTTGGTAATGTTGACCAATTAAATACTTTATTTAGTTAATGTGCCCTGTTTAATAAATGATATGGCTTATAAATCTAGGGCTCTAGTGGCAGTAATTTACTGCTTTTGAGCACTACACTATTAGGCATGCTCTGCAGTAAAACAGGACGGCCACATATTTCTAAAACCTTGGTTTCGCCTGAGGTCCAGGCTCCACTGCGGTACCAGGCAGTTTGCACTGCGAAATGAATGTGCGTTGCAAGAAAATTATCCCCTTTAGCTGTTGATTTATGCCATACTATCCACAAACATGACAAGAGTAACACTTAGTTTTTAAACACACATTTTTGCTTATTCAGCTTAGAACACTGTAGTAGAGAAATAAATAATGAACTATAATGTTTAAAAATTACCAGTTGTAATCTGTAACTAAAATTTCAGGCAGAACCATGTAGTATTCTTGTATTTACTTACCAAGTCATTTCTTTGTTTTTCATCTAATATCTGATATAATTCACCGACGACGATGTCCGTTATTTCTTCCAGGCTTCAACTTTCTCATTTCCGTTCTTATAATTTTCGTTCTCTGGGGCATAGAGAACCGCATATTTTCCAACTTCAGTTATCAATTCACTATTAACCTCCATTTTAACCGAGCGCGATGGCTCAAGCGATAACGTCTGTGCTCCACATTCGGTAGGCCGCGGATTCGATTCCTGCGGCTTGGATTTTTTCAGGGGATTTTCACGGGTTCCTCAAACGAACCGAAACACTCCCTTTCATTGCATTCATTTCATCTCTCTCTATCCTATCTTTCCAGGTTGTGTCAGCAGGATCGCCGGGGAATGCGCTACGGTGGAGTTTGCACTCTGGAAATACAGTGTTTGGCTGAGGGGAGGCGCTGCGGTCGGCTGGCCGCCCGCCAGGGGGACTCATTGATCGGTCAGACCTGGCTTGGTGGTGCGTTCTCTGTGGTGACCTGGAACTCAGTCAGGCTGAAGAACACCTGTATCCATTAGGAACCCACCGAAGTAATTCCGCCTGCCACCTGTAGGATACTTCCATCGCAGGATTTGTCGCACAATAAGCCATTGGCTGACGTGCCGGAATCCCTTCCGTGACGGACAAGACAAGAACCTCGATTTTAATCATTACGATTAAAAAGGATACACATGAAACACAGGTGAACGCAGCATATCGTGCTCAACACAGTAGCAGTGAACCTACTGCCAATATGGCGACAGTAAGTTACTACAAGGACATGTAATCTGGCCTATATTTGGCAGTTAAACCTTGAACCTGTCACTGGCATTCATGCTATTGCAGTAAACTACTGCCAATGTACCCTCCTCCCGGTAAAAGCGTGTTTTTCATTTTTATGCAGTGCATTACTCGCGTAAAAGCAGTAAGATACTGGCAGCCCTAGCTAAAAGGACACATGTGATTTGTTATAGTGGATAAATTCTGTTACATCAGATCTGTAACTACCCCAACCCATTGCGCATTTTTACTTATTACTTAGGATTCACACTTTCCTTCCTAGATAAGACAGATAAGATAACGGAGGGGTTCTTATTCGAGTTTTGTCTACCTCCCACACGTCAGCCTAAAAGTCTTGTGGTGCAACGCTGTTGGAAAAGATGCCTCCATTGGTTCCCAAAATCTGTTCCCTGAACAAGTTGCAGTATCTTTGTTCTAATGTCGGCATCCTTCTCAAGGCCTTCTCTGATTATAGAAGCAGTGTCTTTCTTATCAGACATGTGTAGTCAACGAGTATATGCGAGGTAGTTTCCTCAGCCTCTTTGCACATTCTACAAATGGGTTCATTATTTTAGAGCCCTAATTTAGGTAGATGTTTCTTAAAATGACCACGCTCAGAAATTAATGTAACTACTTTCCTTATTTCTATTCACCCCAATCGCAGGCGAGATGTAAAAATAGTATTGCATGGCCCTACGACCAGTTTCCTGGCCTGTCTTTAGTAGGATATGCTTGCCACCTGAATTGATGGTTTTTCTCTAATCCATGTTTTTACAGAGGTTTTGGCAGTAGGTGTATTGATTCCAACCACAGGTTCAGGGTCGATATCGGTACTTTTTATACCAACTGATCAGCTTTTTTATTACCATAGATTCTCTGATGTCCTGGTACGCCCCAAGTTGCGAGTTTATTGCGAGATGACAGGACAATCAGGGTATTACATAAGGCTCGTAAAAGATCCACTGCTCCTCAAAGTCCCAGGCGTGTACAGCATTCCATGTAAATGTGGAAAAGTGCACATTGGATAATCAGGACGTATATTGAAGAGAGGTGCAAGGAACATCAGTGCAACACGAAACTCCTTCAACCACAAAAGTCGGCAGTGGTCGAACACTGTATTGAGAAGGTGCACAAAATCAACTTTAATAACATTTCAGTTCTGGAACGTACGGAAATTATTGAGAGAGTCATAAAATAATGAAATTACATCCAGGGAAGTACATTAGAGTTTGGGAACTTCAACTGAATTCAGCTTGGATACCAGCCATTAAAAGCATCTGCCAGAGGAGAATGACAGACCGCACGAGCACATTCATCCAGATGGTTCATTCTGTTTCTGAAGAAGTCCATGGATTATAATTAAGTTCCAGAAAGCTCGACATTTCAAAATTTAACATGACTACCTGTGGAGCCATAATTAAGAACATGATTC
This sequence comes from Tenodera sinensis, assembly GCA_030765045.1. Lineage (NCBI taxonomy): Eukaryota > Metazoa > Arthropoda > Insecta > Mantodea > Mantidae > Tenodera > Tenodera sinensis. The sequence continues at coordinate 90,772,123 of CM060964.1, forward strand.
CTAAGCAGTTTTGCTTTTAGCTGGCCTGAGAAGACCGCTATTAAAGCACTTTGACTGCCTAGGAAGATGACAATTCGTTTAGCATAAGTAGTAACCTTCTTCAAGGCCTCTTAGCACACAGCTCAGGATAGCAAACACTTCTACTGATATTTTTCTTTTGACATTCCCTCCTGAAAGTAACACACGGTTTAAGGATATAGTCATTAACAGGTGAAATACAAATGCTTAATTTTTGTGTGTTTTCTGGCAGAGTGTTTATGTGCGTCTGCACGGATATTTTAATAACTGACATCCTTAGTGAATATAAACACAACCTGTTGATACAACTGAACACAGCTGAGATGCCGCTTCACCACACTCCAGCATTACATGATGCTAATGGCGGTCTCTAACAGAATTAGCCTGCTCTTAGCCTCCACGTATGTATCGATCTATGCATAATGCAACTATGGGAGTGCACATGGTACTCAAACAAACGGAATCAATAGGCATGCACATTGCACAGCTCTAAACAAATATCGTCATAATCAACAACTGATTTCATATCGATATCCGCGTACTCCATGTATAGGCGTATGAATAATGTGCAAACAGTTAAGCTTAACAATCACTTAAAATGAATGAAACTTTCAACGAATAGGATATTTGTTTGTCACAGTATCCGAGCATAGGTGTGACCAAATATCAGTCGAAAATAAAATATTTTAGGTTGTAAGTTATAGTCCTTGATAAACAAAATTGTGAAATATTCAGTTAAAAGACCTGAATGGAAGACTAATTGACAAAAATTTCCAATATCTTCAGTTTTTAAGCAGATTTATTAACTGGAACCGCCTCCTTAATTTGATATGTATTTTATCACTGTACACTTAATATTTATACTTTAGACCTATTTTTAAAAATAGTACCCTATCTCTCATTTTGTACTATGAACTTTACACCACTTCACAGAAAAAAAAAAAAAAAAAAAAAAAAAAAAGGGAAAGAAAATGATTGCTCCTACACATTTTAGAGCACAGAAATAGATACTTTAGCCCACCTTTCAAGGAATGGTTTGCTTTACAAATTGGTATATATCGCAGAGCAGCCCCCTAAACCTGGGTAGAACACTGCGCGTAGGTCATTGTGGCCCTTTATGTTTCGAACGCGATCCCTGTGAGAGAAGGATGAGAACCGTGGATGAGGTCCATAACTATTGCAGATTGTACGCATCCGACAGCGTTCAGGTGGGATATAAGTAGCCTAAGTTGTCAGAAACTGTTAAAGATAGCTAAATTAAACTTTCGCAGAATTTAAGAACCAGGCGACCGTGTTCGGCATGTTACGGCTGAGCTTTGTGAAAGTTTCTCCCTGGCTTCGGTCGGGCTGCTGAGCAACCCTCCTTCCTCTGCGATGGTCTTGGTCTGGTGCTTTTGGTTAGACTTAAAAGGCGTCGAAGGCGTTTAGTCTGGAAACGTTAGCGACACCACCTATGCTTATGCACTTGGTCTTCCCGATGTGGTTGTGCTTTGGGTCTGTTCTTCAATCCTGCCTCCCAGGGGCACAAAGTGGCATTGGCCTACGTGCGGTGCTCCGTTACAGGTTTGGGGACCTCTCCGTGATATGTACATTTTAGCCAAGGTGGCCGAAGTGGTTAAGACACGAACTCGTGTGGTTTAAATCCCGCCAGAGCCGACCACCCTCCCAGACCGAGTTTTTAGCCAGGTTTTCCTCAGTCCTCATAAATGATAATTTCCGGGGTGTTACCCTCAGGAACCTCTCCTTCGCAAATTGCCTTACTCCATAATTTCATTTCATGTATCATCATTTGCCCACCGCCTGTTACGCCGTGTACTGTTGAAACGGAGGTAACAGTATTATTGCAAGGAGTAGCCCATTTCAGAACCACATTTAGAAGAAGTAATTCGGCTAACATTGAGACAATAGTGCAGTTGCAATGATCAATACCTTTTACTGTGCACACTCTTTGTATGCAACCTAGAATTTCATTTGACTTTTGTGTGATGGTCAGTAACATGAATAATGATGGGGTTGAGCCAAGTGCAACCGAATTATACCAGTACTTTCGAGATGAGTATAATGAAATAAAGATAAATGTATGTAAAGAAAAAGAAAAGACAAAAAAGAAATAAAAATGAAAAAAAAAAAAAAAAAAAATAAATAAAAATAAGAAATGAAGCATTACAGTAAACGGAGAGGTTTTGGGTTGCATCAGTGAGTAGCAACATGGTTTGTAAATAAAATTGTCAATATGTCAAGAAGAGGAATACAGTGCAATGTAACCTTACAATAAAAATCTTCTGATGAATAAAAAAGAAACAACTAAGCGATGTATTTATTCATGCGCCTTGAGTAGAACTTGGAACTGTGCAGTGCGAAAACCTTAAAACTGCGACAGAGTGAGGAACGATGTGTAGTATTTTCATTGTGAATTTGGAAAACAATGGCACATATTTTAACGGGGTTTTTGTATATGAGAAGGTCTTTCGTTGTTGTGTATAGATCTCGGGGCGTCTTATTATCCCTCCCACTTTATTTACACACGCTGATGTTGCCAATCATCATATGATTCACTAAACAATGGCGGAATTCCTCTTAAATGAACAAAGGCCAAACACAACTAACGATCGTATAAAGTCTATATCATTGTTTAAACTCACAGCAAATAGTTGATTCAAGTCAACTCCGTTTAAAAAAACAGTTTTGTATATAAATATCACATTTAAATCTTATATATATATATATATGGAAAATGTAATATATATATTACATTTTCCATCATTAAACTACCCACCAGAAGCCACTTTTTTGTAGTTGTTGATTATTCCGGCAAATGAAGTCAGCCTACGTTGCCTCTATTTCCACAGTTGAAATGATTTCAGAGGGCTTACACAAGATACTGTTTCAATATGTAGTGTACGGAAAGGTATGAATAATATTAAGTTGGTATAGGTAAAATTAATGAAGCTACGGAGTGAGGCAGCGCCTTGGTAACATGTGCGATTCGCATTTGGGAGGTCGACCAGGGCCGCTCTACCTGATCAAAGGCTTTTTTAATGTTTTTCCTCGAAAATGCTAAATTAGATCATTTGATGTGAGAACGTCCCTATCATCCCTTTCATCACATTTCATTTGCTTCTTCTTCTCTGACATACCAAGCATTGGGCACACCACCTACCCTATATATGCTATGAGCCAAAGTTTGCATGCTCCTGGACCTGACTCAAGACATTGGCTTGCGAACCTTGGGGTGTAAGTCCTACAAAGAGGATGATAATAAGCTGCAGAATTAGAAGAAATGAAGCTGGTTTAAAAAGGGCAAGTGAAGAATTAGGCGTGTTAAAACGTATCAGGAAGAGCAAGAAAAACTGCTGGAAGACTGGACGTGAACAAAATAGATCCAAACAGATGCACAGAAAAAAATATAAGTAGTAAGAAGTGAAGTTGTTTTGCGACAGACCAGCTGATACACAGCATCAAGTTGAATGGTTCATATGCGGAGAAAACAGAAAAGTGAAAAGAAGAGAAAACGGAGATATGAAAACTAGGCCTTTAGGAGGAATCTAAGATTATTTGATGAATTGAACACGCCTTCCTCGTGACCGTTTCTCATAGTGTAAACACCGAGGGTATTCGTAATTACCGCCCCTACAAAGCATTGCGCCGAGTGATAGAAATAAAAAAACTGACCAAACAATTTCTATGGTTATGGAGAGCTTCGAAATGCATTTGTCTAAATAATAATAACAATATAATGACAATGATAACGATAACGACAACGCCAACGACGACGACAACGACAACGATAACGATAATAATGATAACGATAACGATAATAATGACAATGACAATGACAGTGACAGTGACAGTGACAGTGACAGTGCCAGTGATAATCATAATCATAACAACAACAACAACAACAACAACAACAACAACAACAATAATAATAATAATAATAATAATAATAATAATAATAATAATAATAATAATAATAATAATAATAATAATAATAATAATAATAATAATAATAATAATAATAATAATAATAATAATAATAATAATAATAATAATAATAATAATAATAATAATAATAATAATAATAATAGCCATACGTTTACTCTAAAAGGTGAGTGCAACAAAGGCGCTCAAGTTCAGGCTACCGTGCGCGACTATTGTGAACACGTGACAACATTCAGAGCGGCAACACGAAGAGTTTTGCAGATTATTCGAGAGGTGTTCGGCAGCCGGCATATTTGTGGAAGTTCGAGAAAGGTCTGCATTAAGTCATTCTTGATATTTAAGGAGGCGAAGCAACGGGCAGAAGAGTTAGTTACAGACAGGGGAGTCAGTGAGCTTTTAGTTTTGGTGCGCGCGCGCGTGTATGTGTCTGCGTGTGTCAATTAAAAAAAAAATTATTTTCTTGTTTAACGACGCTGTCAATTGCCAGGATCACATCAGCGTCGCCGGTGTGCCGGAATTTCGTCCCGCAGGAGTTCTTTTACATGCCAGTAAATCTACTGACATGGAGCTGTCGTTTTTAAGCACACTTAAAAACCATCGACCTGGGCCGGGTTTGAACCCGCGGCCTTGGGATCCGTAGGCCAGCGTCTAACCAACTGAGCCACTCTGCGTGTGTCAGCTGCATGAGTACGGTCGTATTGAAGGGAAGATAGCGAAGCAGTTAATGAGTGTTGAGTGATTGTATCGTCAAAGTGAGATATTTGATAGACAGGGACAGTGAAAAGAAAGACAGAAAGGAGTGAATCAAGTTACGAGAAGAAAACAGTTGAGTTTTAATATCACGAAGGACTTTAGACTGAGGCGTGTTGATGTCAGTAAAAGAGAACTGTGTTGTTGTGCATTCAGTCAGAAGAAAATAAAAACAAGCAATTGGACTGCACTTTTGTCGTTTTTGTTACAACATGAAATGGGCTAGAAAGCACAATGCACAGTTATTCTTTTATACAAAGAAAGAGCTGTAAAAGCACTTGTAGTCTTGGATGTGTTCCTGTGAAGTAGTTCTTGGTTTCTCCATACATTTGCAAACCATTCCTTTTTTTTTTTTTTTTTTTTTTTTTTTTTTTTTTTTTTTTTTTTTCCCTCAAGGGGATATCTTTTATCAGATTTCCGATCTTTAGATGCGGTACTTTAACTCTCCGAGGACCATGAATGACAACACACATTAGTTCAAATCAACCGTCCTTCCTTTGAACATTATTCACGACCATGAAGAACGCTATTTACGGAAACATGCATTTCCTGTGCAGCGGACAAAAAGGCACATAGGCAGTAAGGAGCTCCATTAGCCCACAGTATCACTGGAACACCAGCGGCTGGTGGATTTTCCCTCTCGCCTGTAGCATCATCTCCATTTCTCGCAGGCAATGATACTCTTTGTGAACTTAAGCATGTATTTTGTGCAATGGAAATGAAGTTAGCAATACGTACCATCAAAAGACGTGTTTGTGAAGCCATGTAGAAAATGTTATTGTAGAAAATATTATTCCTAATTACATGCACAATCATTAGGCGCTATGAATTAACTGCAAATACCTTCCCAAAGTTCATACATACGGTAATGAACGCTTTCTGTAATTACACCGGGTGTAAGATTGAACATAAATTATTTCGAAAGCTTAATGATAAAACTTCTATCTGATATACGTACCTTCTTCTTGTAGTACACATTTTTTCTTAAGGGGAGTTGAAATGGTGAATTTTGTGATCTATTTCCTAATACCAGTTTTACTTCCACATAATATATCAGATCTTCCGCTCACTTTGATATAAGTTTCATAGAGGTTGTTAATCGTAAATACATTAAAATTAGTATTGAAAATAAAGCTACATATACGATTTAAGCTTTCTCATCTTGTTTGACTGCAACTTCTGAGGAGATAATTTTTTGTACCTGTGCCACATTCTCTGAAAGTTATGTGTAATGTGCTGAAACTTTTATTAAACATTTACAACTAAATAAGCTCTATTTTAATGAAAAGGATTTTAAGTAACAGACATAGCGTTTGTTTTTTAAATTTTAAGACCCTTATATTTCAATGAAAACCTGGGTATTGCATTAAAAATAATAACTTTGCTTTTGATGAAGAAAACGTGTTTTTGTTTCATTGGTCAATTGTAAAAATGCCACTGAACATATCTTAAAAAGTTCAGCTAATTATATTAAATAGTTTTCTAGATAATGGGTCATCTATTAACGTTGGAGAGATAGGGCATTTCGAGCCCCTTAGGTTGTTACGTGTGGCTAGTTACATAAACTCAGAGGCCACTCACAGAAAATAAAATACACACGTTTTCTTCGATATTCCTACCAGTCTCCGATGTATTAACTTTCGTCAAAGACCATGTGCAGGGCATGCTCTATTATTGCTCCCTGGAATCACAGAAATTCTATAGGAGCCGTGCCAGCATTCAGCTGTTAGGAGACATCGGCAAACTTATTTGAGAAATAATATAAGGATGCGGCCTCAAATCGCAGTGTGAACAAGGTCATCGCTAGCGCGGATGCAAGAAGTATGTAACAATGCAAGCATTAATTGTGCGAATCACATTAAAATAACGCTAAGTTGAATTTATTAATTATCTACAGCTACGTTTGAGATCAGGACCATCTTGTATCAGTACAATTAATTTATTGTCAAACTGAATCGCTTTTATTTTGATTTCAATGTCGTGACACGAGGTTTCGTTTCCTAAGCAGATCGTTATTAGTACCTTTCATATTACGAATATCTCATTAGTAATATGAGCACTAAACAGGGCTAATATGAAAGGTGAAATGTGTCATGGAAGAGGTAAAGCTTGTTTGAGTGGCAGTAATGCTGTTTCACCGACCAGTAAGCAGATATTGCATTGCAAATTTCCGTTACACAATGTGTTTTGTCTGATGGTGTGTACTTGTAACCGAATTGTCGCAGAAACGGAGGTTCGCTGGTAAAGTAAGGTTCTGCATAATAGTTTGGAAATGAAGTAACTGTCATGGAGTGATTGGATAGCGCTATCCAGTGGCGGCTGCCCATGAAGGACTCTGGGGCCGCGCCCTCCCAATAAAGGAAAGGAAGGACGTCACAGCAAAGTATGTTTCCGCAGTTCCCAGTTTGATTTGCACACACGATTAGAAACGCCTTGCAATACTTACACACGGAGAAGATTTGATATGATTTGAAGATATACAGAGGAAGTTCGGATAATATGGAATAGGTGGGTAATGTGGAATACTCAAGCCTGTTTGGTACTGCTACTCAACAGTGTCTACCAGAAGCCCTGCAAGCAGTCTCGCCTAGTTTGTGCCACATGGTGTTTAAGTGTGAATGTTTATCTGATTTCTATCATCCAAAACGTTTTGCAGGTAAGTTTTTAAATATTTATGAAAAATATTTGAGTGCATATTATAGATGTAAACTAATCTTATGATTATAACAAAGGTTGAATCATTCGTGCTGCACAGATCTCTCGTTTTTATATAATTTTATTATCGTACAGTGATACTGTTTGTTTCAATATGGCGTGGGGGGGGGGGGTAATAAGGAATACTAGTATCCAATATTGCTTTCTATTTATGTGAAATATTGCATAATACCCGCATTGTTTCTGATAAATAAAATTTATAACCATGAACTTTTGCTGGTTTTTGCTTTGTAGCTTATGTTGATACTATTGTAATCAAATTCAGCACATTATTATGTGAGAAAAAGTTTTAGCACGTAATAAATAAGCCCTTATGGAAATTTGTTACTTTAAAAAATTATTTACTTGGAAATTTATGTAGTATTCTATATTACCCGGAATAAGCAATTGTACACTTTTTATCGAAAGTTAATAACAAATCCTGAATTTTGTTCAAAGTAAATTATAAGAACTTTCTAAATAGGTTAAATTTATTCACTGAAAACGTAATTAGTCAAATTATAATACTATTGGTTCAAATATAGCGGGAATCAAAACTTGAATTCTATATTACCCGAACTTCCAATATGTTATCATATATTTTAATGACCTGTGTGTATGTATTAATTTTAACCGAAAGGCACATGTTATATTGAATTAACATATAACTCTTTTCGTTAAACTACTACTGTTACAATATAAGTTTTAACTTGTAGTGCAATAAGCGCAAGTCTGAAGTGCGTTACAAGGAATGGCGGAAATCTGCATCGAAAAGACAAGACATTTTAACTTCTGTTTTCTGGCCACCATAATGTACACACCACCTTAATCATTTGATTCACATCCTACGTGAATCTGTTTCACACAGTGGTTGAAAGCACGTGTTGCATGAATTGATAGGAAAGTGAGATTGTTTCCTGAATTACCCGCTCATCAAAGTGGTTTTATTGCATATTAATACAGCAATCCTTAATAGATGCCTAAAAAACCTTAAAGCTAATAAAACAGGATTATTACTTCGTATTTTTGGACATATCTAAGACCTATGATGACGTAGGCCAGCTCTAAGATGCTTGTATCCCACAAATATACCAAATTATCTAAGGAATTGGTTATTCATCTCACTAAACGAAATAGTATTACAATAAACTGTGGAATTAAGAAAACAACTACAAGTCATTCACTTGAAGGTGTTGCTCAAGGTTCACCCATTTCGTCTATACTGTTTAATATAGCAATTGATGGTGTGATCAAATATTTAACAGACCATGAAATTGAAGAAGCTTACGGTTTCAAGTTAATCATGAGGTTAAGAACATCTGTGCTATGGGTTTTGCTGGCGATATTGTAGTGATTGCAAAAAATGAAGCATTTGCTCAGCAATTATTGAATAAGGCTATCAATGGTTTAGTTGCATTGGGTTTGAATGTGTGAAGCCATTAAAATATTTATTATTGTTATAAATTATTATATTTTATTATCATCATCATCATCATCATTATCACTATTATCACCATTATCATCATTATCCTCATTATCATCATTATCCTCATTATCCTCATTATCATCATTATCCTCATCCTCCTCCTCACCATCACCATCACCATCACCGTCACCGTCACCGTCACCGTCACCGTCACCGTCACCGTCACCGTCACCGTCACCGTCACCATCACCATCACCATCACCATCATTATCATTATCATTATCATTATCATTATCATTATTATTAATTATTATTATTATTATTATTATTATTATTATTATTATTATTATTATTATTATTATTATTATTATTATTATTATTATTATTATTATTATTATTATTATTATTATTATTACTATTACCATTACTATTAATATCATGTATTCTAATAATTCTTAATAGTTAGAATCCTTTATTTTCAAAATAAATTGTAAATAATATCTAAAAACTGTTCTAATGTGTTATATATTCTGGATTTATGTGGTCAATATCACTGGAGGACAGTTAATAAATCTTTCTCTTTCAGTTTTCACGGTTAATTGGCCTGAACCTTCATGGCAGCTGTTAGATAATGTTAAGTGTACAGTCTCGAGTTAAACCAATTAATTCCTAATGTTGCTGTATTATCTGTGTTACAAGGTTGCCGAACTCGTTTCACTCGACATTCTAACGCTGCAGTTTCACATCACAAATATACCTACCTATACTAATACTACTGTTATACGCTTCCGCAATGGTACAACAGTTCGGAGTCCAATCAGAGCTTCGCCAATCCAATGCAACTGCAGACCTCACGTACACTTACAATCATCCAAACGCTTGTTGGCTTTCATAGATGGGATCCTAACCTATCGCAGCTACTCAATTTCCTTACGATGCCATTTGGGAATGACTCTTATATTCACGACTAAAAATCCGAACCTCAGAGGTAGAATCCAACACGTGCGCATTTCCAGCCATGGTGCAGGCAACTCAGGTACGATATAAGAGCAGAAATGAACTCTGCGTGTTTCCGGTTACAAAACGATACTTATATTTTGAATCTGATTAATTGCAGAATAATATAGAACGCAAGGAAAAATGGTACAATCCATAAATATCAATATGTATATAATTAGGATTGACGAAACAGTACATTAGGCAGGAAAGAGGTAACTTGTCATGTAGAATGTTAATGAGTATTTGTAGGGTTTAAGTGTCTCCAGATATATGATTATTGCTCATGTTGCTAATGTGCACAGTAGAACTATTGTTTATAGTTTTAGCTTAAGTTCACTTTACACGATATATTCACAAACTAAACAGAGCGTTAACATTATAATAATTTATTTTATTT
>CM060964.1:90792348-90819848 GCA_030765045.1 Tenodera sinensis
CTTTAGCCTTTTTACACAGATGGGTATCCATTGACCAGTCCACGTAAGTGGCGTTAAGACAAAGAAGAATAAAAGTAACTGCTAAGCAGACATTAAGTTTATTATGTCTTTGAGTTATATTTATAACTGAAGGAGAACCAATGAATGCCCACAGTTTGATAGCGAACTAAAGAAATTGGATGTATTGGACGTTACTCGAGAAACAGAGTACACGTGAGTAAGAAAACTCTGTAAATCAAATTTTAAGTAAGTGGGAAAAGAGCAACACTGAGCAGTATAAGTGGAGTTAGGAATATCTGGAAGACAACGATTCACAAAGGTGTTCCAACCTAAAGAGCACAGCTGCAGAAACGATAACGTAACTATGACTGCGAGAAGATCGACTAGAAAGAAAACGAGTCCAAAGTCCACTAGGTTTGGGAGCCCAAGTTCTAGTGACGGAGAAAACGGCAATACCACTGAGAGAAGCATTAAAAACATGCCCTTAGAGTGAGTGAGTGAGTGAGTGAGTGTGTTGGGTTTAGGGGCCGGTCGACAACTTGGTCATTAGGGCCCCGAGTCCAGAAGTAAAATTACATACCGTCAAGTGTTAAAACATCACCCATTAAAAACTAAAAATCTACGGTTAAAATAGATAAAAACCTCTAAACAACTATTAAACGTTTCATTTATAATGCTAAAAACAGAGACTTAAAATTGCTACAAAGTAAAAAACACTAAAACGTTAAAAAACCCAAAAATACGGCAATCTAAAAGGCTAAAATCTCTGAAATAAAATAACCTTACACTTGCTTCATAAAATCAATTGTGGAACAAAACCGCAGCACTGTATTTACAGATACTGGGTCGTTGCCTAAAACTGACGACAGTGTAAGGCCCAGGCCAACGGACTGGCGCTCACGAGCGTATCGCGGACAATCAAGAAGGACATGTGCGACGGAGATTGGAATGTTACACGTCGTACAGACAGGCTCCGGATCACCACGCAAAAGGTGTCCATGCGTGGCTCGGGTATGGCCTATCCTCAGGCGGGTTAAAACCACATCTTCCCGCCTGGAATTCCTGCAGCTGGTATGCCAGGGTTGTACCGTGTCCTTGATTGTCCGTAATTGAGTGCCAGATAACGCTTCCCAAGATTCCTGCCAGAGAGCAAATAGATGGCGGCGGAAATATTTCTACACATCTATATAGGGGAGCGTACGGGTGGAATACTCCGGAAGGCGACATGCAGACTTTATGCCCTTAGATATTCCGAATGAGATTAAAGAAGTAAAACAGCAAAACATAGATTTTAGAAAAGAAACCAAAAAAGGATATCCCTGAACTGAAACAAGAAATACGAAACATGGATCAGAGGGTAGAGGGAAAATTTTCCGCACTAGAAGACAAATTGCTAACCAGAGACAATGAGACAAGGGAAGAAATCAGAAAATTAGAAACCCAAATAAAAGCATTAAAGGGAGAGCAAGAACGTAGACAACTAAGAGATAGAAGAAATAATATAGCTAAGAGTAAAGAATTTAATGAGGAGATTGGCGCTGAAATGGAAGTAAAAGTAAAATCAATTTTAAGAAAATTGAATGTAAAGAAGAGTTTCATAGAGTAGTGTACATGGGTGAAACAGAATAGGCATGGGCATGGTAAGGGTAATAACTAAGGACTTTGAAGCCAAGATTGATATTAGGAAAAATAAACTCAGGGGAGAAGAAGGTTATATTGACGCCGATCTAAGACTACAAGACAGAGCAATGCAACAGTCTCTCAGAATGCGGGCAAAACAGGAAACGGAAAACGGCAACGTGGTAAAAATCGGTTATCAAATATTGCTTATCGACAACCAATGGGTAAACTGTTGGACCTAATACGCCTACAAAACACATAACCGAGCGTAATAGCACACACTCCAAACAGAAGCCAAAGCAAGGAAAGGAACTTACAATAACAACATTAATTGTAAGACACTCATAAAAGACGAAAGGGAAGAAGAGCTGGAATATGCCCTGAAATCAATCACGTTTGATAATTTAGGCCTGTGGAAAGTAAGAAAAATCGGGAAGTCATAACTGAAAAGGATAATGGAGACCTATTTTATTACAAGGGCACAACCCCTGGTCATAAAGGGGTAGATTGCATAATAAGAAAAGACTTCAAGCCCACAGTGCAAGAAATAGTAGGCGTCTCAGAAAGAATCGCAGTCTGAAAACTAGAAATGTAACATAATACAATAACAATCATACAAGTATATGCACCAACAGAGGCCAGTAGTGACGAGGAGCTGGAAGAATTTTACCACAACCTAGAAGTGACATTAAATGAAAACAGATCACAGAGGAACTTTATAACTGGTGATTTAAACAGTAAAGCGGGATCGCGTAATCATGAGCAAGAGGAATCTGTCGGAACACACGGCATTGGTGCTAGAAATAGGAGAAGATAAAGGCTAATTAAATTTGCACAAGAACATAGACTAAGAATAGCAAACGTTTTCATCTGAAAATCACCAAATATGAAATGTATGTGTCGTTCGCCTGACGGAAAAACAAAAATTAAATGGACTATATCATATGCGACAAACTAAGAGATATGAGAGACATCCAAGTAGTAAGCAAGCTAAAATTTAGAACAGATCACAGAATGATAAAAGCAAGAATATCAATGAAAAAGTGAAGAACATTTAGAACGAAACTGCACAGACCAATTTTATTAAAGAGGATAAAATAGACTGCAACACACACTACAAGAACGGGTACAAAACACCAGATTAAGTTCAGAAATGGGAGTCCAAGAGCTATATAATGCACTGGAACAAGATCTACAGCAAGCAAACAAAGAGGCTATCAGTGAGAACGACAGTACCAAAAATAGCAACAAATTCAGCTTAGACATCATAAAGTTAATGGAAGAGATATAAGCTACTGCAAACCAAAGACATCTCAGAGCACAACAGAATGGAGTATGATGAACTAGATAAGCTAACTAAACGGAAATAAGAAAATACATACGCAGCTATCGCTCAGCACAAGCAAAACAAATCCTTGAGTCATCAAATTCAGCCAGGAAAGCCCGGAAAAATTTCAATTAAAGAAAACAATGGATGATAGAAACAAAGAAATCGGCTGGAAAAAAACTTGAGATCCAGAAGAGATTTACTCGATACAGTTACCGACTTTTACAAACATCTTTATGCAATTCCCATTTCCAACCAAAGAATAATCAAGCACCCGACCCTTTAAACACACAATCACTACCAATTTTGTACAGTGAAATCAGAACTACTATTATCGAACTAAAGAATGGGAAAACACCAGGAGAAGATGGGATAAATGATGAACCACTGAAACTAGCCGAAAGTCATTTATCACCCATATTCTGCAAAATCTTCAACAAAGTCCTAGAAACAGAAGAAATTCCATAACAATGGGAAACAAGCACACTAATCCTTCTGCACCACAAAAAAAAAAAAAAAAAAAAAAAAAAACAAAAGAAAAAAACAACAACAAAAAAAAAACAAAAAAAAAAAAAAAACAACGACATAAACAACTACAGACTTCTGATGTCAAACATCTACAAGCTCTTCATAAAAATTCTAACAAGAAGAATGACTAACGTCCTAGATGAAAATCAACCACCAGAAATCGTAAAGGATTTAGCACAATAGACCACCTACAAACCATTAACCAGCTTATCGAGAAAGTAGGGGAATACTACCTAACTATATACCTAGGCTTTGTGGACTATAGAAGGCGTTCGACTCTGTTGAACACCCAAATATAATACAAGCACTTACAGCTCAAGGCATAAATACAAAGTACTTGAGGATAATGAAAAAAATCTACAGCCAAAGTTTTGCAAAGTTATGAACGGAAATAGAAAACCAACCATTCCTTCTAGAAAGAGGAGTTCGCCAAGGCGATCCAATCTAACCCAAACTTTTCACCAGTGTGATGGAAGGTATATTCCCCAAAATTAAACACAGTAAACAAGTTGGAATAAATTTGAATGGAAGGAGAATAACGAATCTAAGATCTGCCGACTACGCTGTTCTATTCGCCAAAACACCGATAGAACTACAAAAAATCCTAGACCAGCTATGTGAACATGGTAAATCTTCAGATCTCTCGTTAAACAAACTAAAAACGTACATCACGTCTAATGGACCGACAACACCAATATTAATTGACGGAATGCCCCTCACATACGTAAACCAGTATACATACCTGGGACAAATAATATCCTTTCAGAACAAAATGGAGAAGGAAATACAAAGGAGAATCTCTCTAGCCTGGAAGGCATTTTGGGGTCTTAAGTTCATACTCTTAGACAAAACGCTAAGCAAACGAACTAAACTTCACGTATTTGAAATCTGCTTCTACCCTGTATTACTCTATACGTGTCACACATGGACTCTAACAACACACCAGAAAAGCAAAATCCAAATATGCAACGGAAGATGCAACGCAAACTCCTGGGAACATCTCTGAAAAATAGAATCCCTAATATGAGATTGAACCAGTTATCAGACAAAGACTTGACACAGTTAGCCACGAGATTGAAATGGAAGTTGGGAGGCCACGTGGCGAGATTACAAGACAACAGGTCGACATACAAGGCTACTGTGTGAGACCCCCGGATAGGAAAATCACTACAAGGAAGACAGAGACGCAGATGGACAGACCTCTTCAAGGAGCACTTAGGACAGCAGTGGTCACCAGTAGCGAGAGGAAAAGGCGAATGGCAATCCTTAGAGACACATCTGTGTAGAGACTAAATAGTGAATAGTGGGCACTAAGCGTGTGCGACACCTAACGTGGAGTAGCTCACTACGTTAGGATAAATGAACTTTCCCTTTTGGTAGGAGGTCTTTGCCCTTCACGGAACATATTGGGCTATTTTCATTTTCAAGCCGGCCACTTTATGTATTCCCATACAAGAATGTCAAGGGGGGGGGGGGGGGGTGCGAGATTTGGAGAAGCTGGAGCCCATTTGCATCGTGCTTCTCTTCCAATCCACCTAACTGGAAATGTGCCATACAAGTATCCACGGAAAATGCATGTGAAATGATGGAGAGGTGCATCTTGTCGTAAAACCATTGTTTCCAAGATGCCATCCTGCTTCAGTTGTGACTGAAGGAACATCAAAGAGAAAAATAGACAATGGCCTCTACATATATTAAGACAATTGGTTATATTTCCCTATCGCATCTGTTGCCCCTATATGTTGTAACAAAATGACAAATGTCCAGTCCAATTACCTTTTTTTCTGCCATTTTATTCTCTTATAAAACTTTTGCACAAATACATAGCGAATGCTTTACTGGCGTTAACACAGTCTTCAGTCCCTCGTGATATTACAACTCACAACTGTTTTCTTCTGGTTTCCTTGACTCACTCGTTTCCGTCCTTCACTTTCGCTGTCTACCAAACATTAACTTCGACGATACGATCACTCAACGCGCATTAACTGCTTCCTGTCTTACTTTTGGCTCAACGGTTCTCTCACCAGACACGCAGCTGACACACACACACACACACACACACACACACACACACACACACACACACACACACACACACACACACACTAAAACTAAAAGCTGACTGATTCTTGTCGCGGCGTCTCCTTAAATAGCGATGATGACGTAACACGGACCTTTCTCGAACTTCACCTTTTCTGGAGTCTATACAAATACGCCGGCCGCCGGACACTTCGCGAGTAATCTGAAAAACTCTGCGGTGTCTGGGGAAGAGTATGTCTGGCGAGTGAGGAGATCCGGTGAAGTCAGTCTCGTGCAGCGAGTGAGTAATTTCGCGACAAGGAGCGCTGTTCTCCGAGCGAGTTGCCGACTACGCTGCGGCTCACCATGAAGTGCGGTGAGCCCCGTTACTGACAGAATTAGAGACGTCTCGTTATCGACTACCCAGTAAGTGAACCTTCCGGAAGAACAGGCCACGATGGGCGTATTTCGTTACGCCGCTACGTCACGGAAGAAAACGAAGTGACAGTGAACTGTTGAACTAGTACACGTCAGTGTAATGAACTCTAGGCGACAGTTGAACTAGGTCTAAGTGACAGTGAAAATAATTGAAGCGACAGTTATGGAAAATTGGACTGAAGTCATACAATATAATCAGCGTTTCTCTGTCGCCTTGCTAGAGAGCAATGCACACAACGTTAGAATCTCAGAATAGCTAGCACGAGAGTACATGTTGAAGCTCCAACAGTAATCTTTTTCAGAAAACGCTAGAATTGTTAATATCAAACACATTCCTTACAGCTGCATTCTTGTGAACATCATTGTGAACTGCGTGTGCCGCTGTTCCCCTTTCCCCTCCAGGGAGCAGAACACCCGTCAGACGTTTTCTCGTCAGAGGCCTACTCTTGCTCGAATTAACGACATGCTGGTAGTGCTGGCGATATAAGAGCTTTTGTTCATCACTGGTTCGGGTCTTGGAACATAAATCCAAAGCATTTGGCTGGCAACATCATCACAGCAAGGACAGCTATTGATGAAAGTAGAAATAAAATTGTTGTATTTCACAGCACGAGAAAATGTATAACATAAATATCTGTCACAGAGATATGGGACTGCATTAGAACACACCTTCTTCTTTATGCGACCAGTGATTTCAGTGAAATATTATTTATATGCCTTTACTTTCATAGCCCTTTTTATTGCTCTTATATCTTGCTGAGTGCAACAGTGTTTTAAAATTGTGGAGTGAGGGCGTTAACGTGGTCAGAATCAACAAAAAAATTGCATGAACATGTAGGCTATGCTGAAGCCCACCATTTCGCAAGGATGTTAGGCAGATCATAAAAGCTTAGCCTATAGTTTAACTTCGTTCCAAGCACCCACTGACGGGGCTTCTAAAAGCCGGCGTACAGCGAAAGGTTAGATTATTTAGTTTAAATTAAGTTTGTTAGAGTTACACCATGTGCTTAACAAGCTCTATACTTTCGTGCAAAACCGCAGTAGAACAATGCATAGTGTTCAATATTCGCACTACAGAAGATTGGCTGATGTTCACCTCCTGAGCAACTGACCGTGTACAAGTATGCGGATTGTTCTGGGTGGCGTTCAAAACTGCTTCTGCATTAACACCAGATGTTGCTGTTACACGCAGACGCCTTTCAACATTCAACCAATAAAGAAACATCAAACAATGCCATAAAACATAAACAAAACAATAAAAATGAATATAATAACGGTTTTCAGAATAATAATTTGTAAATTGTGAGGATTGCACGGTAAAAAAAAAAAAAAAATACTACATGCAAGGGGATTGGAAACACCTTCACTGCAGACAGATTACTTCGGAGTCTTGCGCCGTTTCAACTGAGCTACCTAGTAACGCATGAGGTAAACATTACGTTTAAGGTGTAATACTCGCTGGTTCCAGTGAACATTTGCAGAAGTGCAAACGTCAGCTGTCTAATTACGAATATATTAAAAAATGGTGTGATAATATCTATATTAGCACTAATTTCATCGAGTGTTTAACATTCATGTTAAATACGCGGGTAAAACCTAGTAATGGGATCGATGTTTTCATGTTGGAGTATAAAATGCGGATTGCATAAAACTCGAGAATAAGGGGCAGCTGACTCACCTGGTATTTTTAGGCTTTTCATGATCTGCCTAAGGATCTTCGTGAAAGGATGGGATTCAGCAAAAGCCCGCGACACATTGATTGAATTGTTGACTGGTAAAATTCATAATTTTATAGAGAAACTATAGGGAGATGGATAGATATTTGCAATAAGATAATCTCCATACACTTTTAACAGGGAGTACGAAGTCACTAGCAGAGGAAGTTATGTGCTAGGGAAAAGGGAATTTGTGATAAGTCAGTGTAGATAAGGCAACTAGACGTTCCTGTAAAATCAGTCAAAAGAAGATCCATTAGCTTAAAGTTCCGCTACCTGGAAATCAATACGCTGAAAAATATAGAGAATTTCAAAGGCACGTATACAAAGTTCGGTAAATTACAGAGGGAAAATTATTCTTAGAGTTTAGTAAGCCAGAGAATAAAAATAAGTGTTTCAAATGTGAATAAGTAATTTATATCTGGCAACGTATTTTGTAGGAGCTCTACTGGCGTATCCATGAAGTAGGCGGGGCTTGTGTTGATAAAAGAACATGTATTCCTAAAATTCGTATCTATTTTTTAGTATCTCGGAGTCTTTCAGAACTATTTTACTGTAATCGATTATCGGCAGTTTGTAGAGCCTGAAGACCGCGTTGCGGTTATACACACCTGCCGGTCACAGCAAGAGGATTCTCCGATTAGCATTTCAGCGACTTATAGCAAATTACGCTTCACATTGTTATTACGGAAACAGTTATTTTAAACCGTAAATTTATTGATATGTTAGAAGTTAGCAGATATACTACCTCAATAATTACTATGTCTAGGACAAAGATTCACAAACAGTTTCATTTTAAATCCCCAAACAGTCGGCAAATGACTTAAAGTAGCTGATATATTAGCATCCATTAATTTGACCAACCAGTTTAACTGATGTTGTCTATTCTCATATCTATGTCCGCAGGACCTGAGAAAAAGGTCCCATAGTTTACCACTGTAGCAGCCAGTAGTAGAAGAGTCATCAAGAACGGATATATTGCAGATGAGACCAAAGTATTGCAGACAGGGGGATATTATCAACATACATGTTATACAAATTGTAAAGCATATAAGAAATATAACTGGGAAAATAAATGCACAGGCATATATAATTGTATCTGAAAATGACATGGCTAGGTTCAATTTTGAGTCTATAATTTCATTCTAAGACACGATTAATGACTGGAAGCAGATGCACTTGTTAAAGGATTGAAAATTTATAACAGCGAAAAGGATCATAATAAAGCAATGATAACACCAGTGGTAACCTATGCCAATGAGGCTTGGATCTTAATTAAATATAGTGCAAATATTGTGACAAAATGACAGAAGTCCGTCCAAGTCGGTCACTTTATTCTCCTCTAACTGAATGCACAAATACTCAGCTCTCTTCTACCGACGTGAACACAGTATAACATCTTTCGTGGTATTACAACTCACAACTGTTTTCTTCTCGTAGCCATGACTCAGTCCTTTCACTGTTTTTGTTCACCATCTCTGCCTCTCAAACACTAACTCCGACGATACAATCACTCAACACTCGTTAAAACCTCTTCACTTCGACGCAACGTATTTTTCACAGCTGGACCGACTCAAAAACTGCCTGCCTTCACGCATTCCGCAAGCTTTTATACCCGCGATGACGTAGCCACATCTTTGTCGAACGTCTGCAAACAAGCCGTCTGCCGGACACTCCTAGATTGCACTGGAAAACCCTTTGTGTATGCCACTTCGTTGTTGTTAGTCACGTGTTCGTTCGCGTGACTGGCGTGGGGAAGCTTGAGCGCCTTTGTTACGCGCCGGAGGGGTGGGGCAGCTCGGTTCCGACCGTCCTTTGTTGTGTTGTTGCTGCCGTGGGCCGGCGCCACAATATTCTAGCAGTATTATGAGAGGGAAAATTATACAAACAAATATATGATCAAAGGGTGGTAAATGGTCACGTTGGAACAATAATCCAAAGTTACTAGAAATGCCTGGAGATCCAATATACGTATCACAGATTAAGGAAAGTAGAATATGTTGGCTGGGTTTCAAATATTTCTGGAACCAATTCATAACTAAGTCCTCTCTCCTAGACGGGATATTCTGCAAGTATAATTCGATAAAATTTTTGTGATTAAAATTCAGATTTTAAAGATTTTTTTAAGTCCCCTAAATTCAATGTTTAGGAATGCTTAAAGAATGTACCTACGTATGTCTGCGAATTGCGAAAAATAATGAAAAGTTTGATGTATACCAGGTTTCATATTTAAGTACTAAATCGTTTTCTCGAAATTCCCTTCACTGAGCAAAATCCATACTTGGTAAACTTATTTTGTTGTTTTCTCAAAAACAACTCTAATGTGTTTGTCATAGCCACCTGTCATATATATTTGAGATACTGACATGGCAATTGAAATGTGTCGTAAATGTGTGAATAACCATTTTAAGTCTTCTCTGTTGTGGTTGATATTGTATAAATAGGAAACCACAGTGGAAACCAGAGCGGAAAATAACCATAGGTTAACCATGCAGTGCCTTAAGATATAAGAGTTACATGAAATACCGGGCGTTGTCCTGGTTTGACGATTTTTCCCTACAAGGGATAAAAAGGTTGTACATTTCCAGTGTTGCATTTCTTTGGAGACATTTAAAATGATTACTTAATGTACTTAAAGAATTAATGTTTTTAGGATACACCTTAAAGAACAAAAGTAAACATAATAAATAAAAACGTCTATAAAACCCTACATAAAAGCACAGTTAAGCAACCACAAATAGTAAAGTTCATTCTGAGTTAAGAAGCAGGGTGTCACTTATATCATTCTTGCACTTATTTTTGTAATCATTCATTGCAGAAACACATTAAGTACAACCAGCCAAAACTTGGCTATCATTTATTCAAGAGACACGAGTACTGTGTAACCAGAATTTGTATTAGTGTCTTGTGTTAGCTTAATTAGCTTATTAATGACTTCCGAAGGCCCTTAAAATTTATACACATAAGATTGTCATTAATTATCCGGCGTTGCTCGTGCTTTGAGGATTTATTCCCACACTATTTAGTATTAGGTTCACTTACCCAATAGCCTTGCGTTTCGTAGGAGGAATTTAAAAATATTGCACAAAATACTTATAGATATAATTAAAACTTGTAGTAAAATGTACTTATAACTTAGATTTTCTGAGGGTTGCCTCTGAAATCCTCTTCATTCTGAATATCTTTGCTTAACTGGTATAAACAATAACCGATAGACAAAATATCAATACACAACAAGATGTAAAGACCATGTAAGCACACAATTTGTCCAATATTTTATTTTGTGGAGTTCACTATTTGCGAGATATATCTTGTTACTGGTCTGAATTATCAATATTTTCTCAAATGGAAAGTATTCGTTTATTTTCCCTCGTGTTTATGAAAAGAGCATGGAATGTCGTAGCCATCACATGTCGACACGTTCTTTAAAGCTTTACCTACAGTATCGTGCAACCAAATGTATATACGTGAGTTGAAAGTTTATCTGAATTAACAAGAAGTAGATAGAAAAATAAGCCTTTGTGAGAATACTTTGTACAAGGATGGGAAGAGAAAACTATGCGAGTGCGAGTGCAATGCACTATTTTGCTTTTAATTTCGGACATTTGTTCGCTTAAAGTAGAGTATATTCTCTGAGGGAGTTTCAAAGGGAAGTATGTTCTTCATTCGTAATCCATAAATGAGTAAACTATTGTGAAAATGCTTCAAAAAAGGGAACTTTACAAGGGTATACTTAACTAAGATAATGATCGACACTTTAAGGCTTGGAACAACTCACATAGTGACCTCGTACAGCATTTGACCACAGAGGCAAGATTAAGTATAAACCATTTTGGTGGAGAAGGGCTGAGAGAAAGAGAGGATTAACGAAACAGAAAGGGGCTGGGATTGAAACCACTGATCGATAGCGTAGGAACTGTGCTCAGAACGCACACGATAAGTCCTTGCCATTAAGAGATTCAGATATGTATGTGCTAGAAGGATTAAGTAGAAAAAGTTGGGTGGATGAATTCTCGAAGCAATCTAGAACAAAATATCCTGACACCTCAAATCGGTGGATGGTTTTATTTTTATCTGGTGCAACTTATTTTTCTAAGCTATCTGTAATGTGTGACTGTTAGAATGTGTGGAAGTAACACTTTTTTTTTTAGATAGAATTCAAATCCGTAACAGGTTTAAAAATCTTAAACTCATATGGCTATCTCTACCCGCCATTGTTCATTTTTTATATAACTTCTACAAACTATTATTACCAAAGCTTATATTTCGATCTATCTCACATTGATCGAGATAAACCTTTGTGGAAACACGAGGGCCACACTAAAAGTGCTTGGAATGCCATGTCTCTAAAAAAATCAAATTTGTTTATATTTGATAGATACTTCTTAACATTTTGCGATTGCTGTGTGGTTTCTTCAATTTGCTCTAATACCTCGTTAAGTATCATTAAATATTTTGTGTTCAGCCAAAAATGAATTTGACTAGAAAAAGTTGCTTTGACATTTTAAATCGTGATTCAGGCCTAAAGAATGTAAAGATCGGCTTGAAACTGCATTTGGCGAAGAAGACCTATCTGAGGCAATAGATTATAGCTGCTACAAGATTATAATTGCTACAGTGAATTCGAAAGAGAACGGTCTTTTTCTTAGTTATGAATTTCGTGAAAAAAGCCCAAGAGCTTCTGTTACTGATGGACATATTGCCACTGTTCAAGCAATATTTGCAAAGATCGACGGACATCTTATAAATTAATTTGGCCGTCACTGGGCATTGGTACGAGTCAAATCCAAAACATCTTACATAAACAGACGCAAGAAAACGTCGATGGACTCCACATTAGCTTGACTCCCGATCAAAAGCAATAATGCACAGTGCAGAATAATTCTGGAAGAATTGCGTGGCAACACTTCAAATTTAGTTAGAAATATCGTTACTGCTGATGACTCTTGGATTTATTGTTATGATTTTGAAAAGAAAAGTCAATCGGCTTGACGGATCTTTCAGAACCTAAGCCTTCAAAAATCCGACGAAATCCCAAAGATGGTTGTAAGATGTCTTTCCCCTTATTTATAAAACAGGCCATATGGCTACTATAGCATTAGAAGATAGACGTACCTTTACTGCTGATTGGCACACAAATGTCTGTTTCCTGTAAAGTTTTGAAAAAGATCATGAAAAACACTCAAAGGCATCGTGACATACAGGTAAAACTAACATCTGGGTGCCCTAATATCAGTATCATGGGCCCTCCATCATACAACCTGAATTAAAGATAAATGAATGTAATAATCTGTTTGGCATCAGAAGAAACAGTAGAACATTATACCTGGCTTTGGAAGTGCGTCAGGCAGAGTGGCACTGATTTCATCGAGTGCAAAAATGTATTGATGTTGAAGGAGAATGTTTTGACAAGCAATAAGATAATGCCTTTTCTAAGAATCCTTGTTTGATTTTCTGAACATTTTAATGTCACCTTCGCATGTACATTATACATGCTCTTGAATTTACAAGGAAGATGAAGGAAACTGTATCGTTATTGAGATGTTTAAAAACAAAATGAATAGCGATAAAAGTATAAATGGCAAGTATCGAACAGTTCAAACCGAAAGTGACATGTCTCTGAAATGTCTGACACCAGAACAAAAAATATATTATTTGAAACAAATTATCTGTTTTAAATAGATCTACACTTTTTTGTAATACGCTTTTGTCTGTCTCTTAACGTTTACTGGTTGTAAAAAAAATACTTGCGTATGAAGAGGACTTCTCAGCCTATTCCACGAAACTTTAAGGTATACGTACATTTTATTTGCCAAGTAAATGTTTTACGGATATACTATTTTAAGCAAAATCAGATGGATAGATGGATGAGTGGGTGGAGGGCTGAATGGATGGAGAGATGGATGCATGGATGGATGAATAGATAGATGGATTGGTGGGTGGAGGAATGGAAGGACGGGACGGAGGGACAGACACAGCTTCAGTAAGGACGTTAGAAAACTGTCAGTAGCTTGAATGTGACATGGAAACTCCGGAATCATATCTCAGGAACATATCCATTCCTTAGCTTTAGACCTTTATGTTGTGATGTTGCCTTAAGCTGTAGGCTGGAGGTTATGCAAAAATGTTCCCCTTCCAAGCGTTCATGTCCACGTAACATTTACCCAATAATTTCGCCTGATGTTTTTGGTAAGTACGAATTTCTTTGGCATTACTTTTAATTGTTTTCAGAACCCTTGACTTAATAACTCGCTTCATTGTTAGCAATCTCATATCTTGCTGGTCCTTAGTTAGCATAGCAGAGTTTCTAGGTGACATACAAAGGAACACATGAAACTATGACATATCTCTGTAATTATCACATAAACATCTGATTAAGAGTAATAGCTAAATGAGGATGCCTGGAGTCATCAACACAATAGGGATGTTAAGCCTTAAATGAGCTTCAACCTTCGCAACAAATTCTGCCAAAGTGCGAGGTACTTCAGATTGAGTTTTCGTAGTAACATAGAGACGAAGCAGCCTTAATCCTGATGTTAGCCATCGTGAAAGACACAGTTTTCAGTTTCTGTCTTTCTCTCTCGCCTTCTATTTCTCTCCTCATCTCTCTCTTTCTTTGCCCTCTCTCTTTCACTCTCTCTTTCTCTCACTCTCATTCTCTTTCTCCCGTGCCCCCCCTCTCTCCCCCTCTGCCTCTCACTCTTTCTTTCCCTCTTTCTCTCGTTCTCTCCCTCTCTTCTTTCCTTCCTTAGTTTCTTTCTTTCTCTCTTCCTCTTTCTTTCCTTCTTTCTTTCTTTCAAGTTTGATTCACATTTTCCACTGGTTATTGATTATCTCCAGTAGATACTTTTGATAAGGCCTGAGATCTCTATCAATTACATCAAGTAGTTCTGAATATATTTGGACAAATGTTTTCTAGAGGCTTTCCAATAGCACCTGAAAAGACCGATGATGATGACGATGATGAGATGAAGAGGAATATGATGATGCTCATGATGATGATGATGATGATGATGATGATGATGATGATGATGATGATGTATATTTAAGGCCACTCAAATACTGGACCATTAGAGCCCTCTGAAAATGTCGAGGTTCAGTGCTGCATCCGTCTACGGTCTGAGTAAATGAGCAGAAGGGACTCGGAAAAGTGCAGATCACTGGAGAGGAGGGTCCATTTCTGTCTCAGTGCGTCGAGTAACTCCTTTTAATCCCTGTAACCATATTTGATCTTATTTTATTGGCGTTAAATTTCTTGTGTCTACATCGTATACCGCTATATTTGTTAGAATGGCGGAAGCAATGTTCTTTTACGGTCATTTGGCCAGTTAATGAAGCATGACCAATATACTTATTGCCACGTTCTGATACCAGGACATACTGCTCCTTACCCTAAGTTTCTGGAGAATTTTTCTCGTCTTTCTTTGTAATTTTCAGTCGGATCTTTTCTTCCGTCATTTATAGTCTTACTTGTTTCTACTACTTGGATTTTTAACTTGTCCCTCTGTAACAACATGCAACTTGAAATTACTCTTCGTCATTGTCGTAATCTGACCCTGAAGAACTAATACTGCTCTCTAAATCTATTGTTACTTCGTGCCTGTATGTATTTCTATTTTACTGAACTGGCGTGTTTCATGTTTCCTCTCTTCTCGAGTTTGAAGTATAGGACTAGTAACTTCTATCGTAACTTTTTTGCTAGTTCTCTGATTTTCTAACAATTCTGTCGCCTTAACAGAAATTTAAATAGTTTTGTTACAACTATAGGTTGAAAATGACACACATTTACTTATTGCTGCACAAAAATGTTTGCTAGAACCTGTCACTATATTTTCCTAAATCATTAGCGTATTTTTCCTTATTGTTCAGGATATTATTCAATTTCATATTACAAATCAGTAATCAGTTTACATATTCTGTTCTTGGAAGCTTTAGCAATTGAGGCATGCTTCCTAAAAGCCTCCACTTTCTTACCCACCACCAATGAGATTTCACTCTTTATCGGTTCTTTGCTTGTTTCTCTTGCAAGACAGTGCGTGTAACGAATAACAACACTTCTTCTTGCCTGTTTACCCTCCCCTTATGTAGGACTTACACCCCTAAGACGTACAAGCTAGTGCCTAGGGTCAGACCCTGTCGGCGACAGAGAAACCTATGGACCAGACAGAGTGAAGACCTAGAAGCGTGTGCTCAGCCACGCAGCAGGTATGATGGTAAGGAAGAGGATGATATGAAGTGCAAGCGAAATTGATGAATAGAATGGTAATGATATAGGAATTGGTGGAATGAATGACGGGGGAAACCGGAGAACTCGGAGAAAACCCATGCAGACGCCGCTTCGTCTATCACAAATACCACATGCGGGTCCCTGGGATCGAACCCGGGTCGCCTAGGGGGTAGGCGAACAGTCCACGGCGCCGCCCAAATAACAACACATTATCTCTTAATACATTCGGACGGTTCTGAAGGTTAGGTCTTCTGCATGTCCGAATGTTTCTTTATACCTAGTAGATATATGTTTTAAGTATGGCTTTCACTCTTAGTTTAACCATGGCTATATTTAAGCACAGGAATTATTAAGCAGCTGCCTAAAAGTTATCTACACTCAAACCATTATGTCAATGCAAGGAATGTAAGCAACAGCAACCATGGGTCACTGATGGGCACGTAAATACGGTCTGACGAGTGTGTCTGCAAACGCCAACAGACCTGGGAATGTGGGTGGTTTGAACGGTGTGACGTGACTGTAAAGTTCAGCAACAGTTCAGTTTCATTTCCTTTCGTCCTGACTAATATTTGGACATTCCTAACAATTGTTATATTATTTGACTTACAACTTGTAAGTTCCTTGATTTGATTTCATTTTCAAGGGAACTGTGAAAGACATAAAGTACCTCAACCATTACCTATCTTTTAGTGCGCTTCCTGTTGCCTTCATAGTTAAAGATAGATCTTTTGGAAAATATTTAAGATCGTTCCAATGGACTTTCTATTATCTTCTTCTGCTGAGGGCCGAGCTTCTCCGGATTGTAAATCCCCGACTTTCCAGATTAAATTTTAGAAGGATGTGTTCAATAGTTAGATTGCACAGAGGCGGCAAGGAAAATTTCCATCAAAGAGTACCATAGTTTGAGATTTTGCTGCAGGGTCCTTATCCAGTAATTATAACGATTACTTTCCTAACTTGTTTGCGGTTCCTTAAATTTAGGAGTTTAGTCAGATATGTATGTACGTAATGATTTGACTATGATTTTGCCCAATTTTTGTCCAGGGAAGTTCTGCCATCGGCCTTATTAGCTCATTAGTATAGTGCAGTTCCAAAAGCAGTTTTACTTACGGATAAGTTTGATTCTGATCCAAGAAGTGGTCTTGGCCCCTCTTTTGACAAGCTTATCTGCTTCTTCATTGCCCACAATGTCACAATGGCCAGGTACCCCATGGAGTTTCACCTGATTTCTGACTGATTTACTATGTCATTAGAAGTCGAAAACATTCTCACACAATTCTGGAATTGACTTGTTGGGATTTGAGTGCCTGAAGTGTAGCCTAGCTCTGTGTGAGAATGATGATTTGTATGCCAACATACCTTTTTTTCCTTACACATAAAAATATATGCAATACTTCTGCCTCAAAAACTGTGAAGACTAAGTAATTGTGTTCTCTTGAAATTTATTCAATAGATATCTGCTCCTAAATGACCGTCTATCCGAGATCTGTCTGTAAGTATAAAATACCGGAAACACCATGGAAAATTTGTTGGCGAATACGAGTATTACTTCATTCACTTTTACCTTTAATAATTGATGTGCCACTAAATCCAATGGCATTTCGGTTACTGGTAGATATCTCGTAAAACACACTCACGATGGTGATATGATCAGTTGATGAACTGATCCTGAAGCTTTCAGGGTTAGAAAATCTATTTGTCTGCTAACCTTGCCTTTCTTATAGTACCTACTAATAGCACTAGTCCAAGTCCGAGGAAATTTCAACCCGAGACAGAAACATAAAATCGGAACTACTTCCAGTAATATGACCAATACGTATATTGTATTTAAAGAGGTGTAAGGTAAGCAGTGCTTCTTTTATGAAGGAAGATACGATACTGTCTTATTAACGTCAAAATTCAAAGACACTGAAAACTTCCTCTTTCAACTTTAGGAAGGGTTTCGGCTAAACCGTAAAAGGTTAACTTATATCTATTTTTAAATGATGAATTGTTTTGTGAAAAGTGCTGGTAAAGCACATAATTAACCTAAAAGCAATTTTGTCTTATATTACTTGTTTCATGAACAGGTACTTTTTAAAATCCTGTTAACATGGTATGACTAGTTATTGCCATCTGTATTTTGTTTATTTTGCCGCTAAAGGAAATTACTATTTTTCGGCGTAATAACAGTCCAAAAAGCAGGTGTTTTAGAAAACAAGCTGTAAAGAATTAATTGTTCTATAATTTTTCACCGCTAGAAAGAAACTATAGGTGCATTTCCAGGACTTGAAAGGCTGTGAAAGAAGCTAGGGAAATCTGCATTGCAACGCTCGCCACTATTGATACCCAATTTTTGAATATCAAAGGGATTTGAAATACGTCATTACTAATAGCACGGGGCTTTATGGAACTACAACTACAAGGGGAAAGACGAGAAATCACCATAAAATCTAACAAATCATTATATAATAATTTAATAAAAATAGGGGGAGAAGCAAATGAAGTTAACTTAATCATCACTCGTGATTTAAAAAGCTACCATGCAAGTCCGGTTAAGCTAGCTTATATGCTAATACAATGCATACAACTAATAAACTTTGTGTAAACCGAAATTGAAAATCGTAGTCGTATATGAATTAAAGAGCCCCAAATGGGGCAGTGATCAAAACGGATCATTCAGAACACAAACAGAACATCCTTGGACATACACACGTAGTCGTGATGAAACAAAACAGGATAGCGCTCCAACGGATGCATTCATTGTTGGCAGTGAAAAGGTTAACAGAAGAGAAAAGGAAAGAACCGCGAGGAAAGAAAACATTAAAGAAAAGACCAATAGCTGGAGATAAGCAAGTGAGATTGAACAGCAGATGTCGTGATATCATGAGCTTGGAAATGATGTGCAAAATAGCATTCGAGTTTCTGTTCCATCAATTTATCATTTAAGAGTTTCTAAGGCTTATGCTTACGACGAAAGATGGGCTTTTGCAAGGAATTAATAACGTTTCACTTTTAGAAGGCCAGGAAAGTTGTTCCTTAAGCTGCGAAATATCTTAAGGAGAACTCCACGTCAAAATGGTTTCCGGAAACTTTCATATTATGGAAAGTATTACCTCTATTCACTACAAGTACAACCTAAATTCACGCTATGACAAAGCGCATAATGGAACTTTAACAATAGTATCTGCTTATTGTTTTCAGAGTTGCAGTGAATATCAGTGGAATATGCTACTTTCTCAAAATCTGTCGATAGCCATTTGTAGGGCACGCTTGTCATTTGAGGAACGAAAGCTCATTTTTAAGTGGTGTTACGTTACAGTATGAAAATGTTGCTGAAGTTCAACGTGCTTGGAGGCGTGACCAGCACGCTGGACAACTGCACGGATTCATTGTAAACTGCAAAAGGGAAGACCCCGAATATCTCCCACAGCTTCAAGTCCTGCTTCTTTGGCTGAAGTCTAAGAAAAGCTTTAAGCATATGCTCAAAGGCCTCGTGCACAATATGTTCGTGAAACAAGGATCAGCGGGGCGAGTGTACGACTCATTCTGAAAGCTGCTAAGTAGACATTGTAAGTAGTAAGATTACTGCACGTATTAAATAAGGGCAATCCTGATCCCCGAATGGAGTTATGTGAATGGTTTCAACATATAATAAATGGGGACGAAGTGTTTGTCACGAAGATTGTGTGGACTAGTTAGGCCCAGTTTGAACTTAATTGAAAAGAAAACCACTAAAATTGTGTTCACTGTGCACCAGAATATCCAAAAATTCATAACGGCAAGGTGGTTTATCTATCGGGGTGGAAAGTTTGGTGTGGACCCTCATCTATAGGTTTAGTACTTTGTAAGTACAGCTACTGGAGACAGGTATCTGGAAGTACTAAACATTTCAATTTTGCAAACTATACCTGAGCTTTATGGAAACTGAATTATCCTACCAACAAGATGGGGGCTCCCACACTACCACCGAAGCGTGCAGGCTTTCTTAGTCGAAAATCTGCAGGGAACTGGATAGGACCAAGAGGTGCATTTCAGTTCCCAAGAATTTTACCAGGTTTAACAACTAAAATTTTTTCTTTGATGAGCCTTAAAGGATTGCGGTATATCGCAGGAAACCACCTATGCTGGATGTCCTTCGTTTAGTCTATTTGCATTACATTAAATTACCACCAGCAGGTATACCAAGTGGTTTATTATCCCTAGCTGTTGCACAAGAAACTGAACAACTGATATATAAACGTGAACATTAAAAAAGGAAAAAAGAAAGAAACCCCCGACAGGCGTCTGACCCTAGGCACAGGCTGTTAAGTCCTAGGAGGGGTAAGTTCTACATAAGGGGAGGGTAAGCAGGAGATAATGAAGAAGAAGAAGAAGAAGAAGAAGAAGGAGGAGGAGGAGGAGGAGGAGGAGGAGAAGGAGAAGCTCTAAATGTATTTAACACATTAAATGAATCTATCGGGGAGTAAAATACACATGCTTTCAGAAGGTATGTTAAGTACAGGCTGAAGGCAAATTCTGTTTGCAGCGTATGAGAGCCTTTTTACTCGATTTTTTATTTGATTTTGACGTTACCCACAATGCCTAAACGTATATAGCAATGAATGATATCAATGCATGTACTCAGTCCAGAGTGAGGAAGCAGACTTGTTTGTGCTTTGAGGTGTTAAATAATATGCCAAAGAATTCAACTCCGGTAATACAATACGGTTAGTTTTTAACGTAGTTTCAATGTAGCATCACATTATTGAGGTTTTATCAGTGGCTGATCGTGAGTATACAGTTTGGTTGTTCACAAATTTTTACTTCTAGTTAGCCCTGAAACTGTAAGATAGTATGCTTTATAATAAATATGATTAATAATAATAATAATAATAATAATAATAATAATAATAATAATAATAATAATAATAATAATAATAATAATAATAATAATAATAATAATAATAATAATAATAATAATAATAATAATAATAATAATAATAATAATAATAATAATAATAATAATAATAATAATAATAATAATAATAATAATAATAATAATAATAATAATAATAATAATAATAATAATAATAATAATAATAATAATAATAATAACAATAACAATATTAACAATAATAGTAATAGATATTAATGATGTATAACTTGTCTGATAAAATATAGAAAGGTTTTTGTGCATTTTTATTTGAATTGTACATAACTAAATCTAGTTTAGTACAAGAACGAGCTAATGTGTAAAGCTTTTACCTACTCTTCATTTGTACTATTTCGCCAGCCAAAGATTAATATTACTACTTTGTTATCACTCACCAAATATTTTCTGAGTCAGGAAAACGTCATAATTTCTTCTTATGAAAGGAGGTCCTTGAACAAAGCTCATGTTGGCACTGCACCCGAATACCGAATCTCTATTTTTATTAAGGCACATGTAAACAATTTTATTACCTTCAAACTGTCGGTTGTGGAACCGGTTAAACTCAAATAGCGATAGAAATGTTTGCCAACATGTTAAAGTTAGGATGTTCAGGTGCACTCGTGTTCTTATACAGCAGCCGCCACTGTGTTTTATTATGCTTATTTATTTAATTTCTGAGCTGCGACTTCAATAATGGGCTGATCCGCATATAGTGAACTATTTACCCACAGCTCTATAAATTAAATGTGATTTATTTTGCATGCTTTTAGTTCATGGAATATTAAAAGACAGCTTAAGCGTTCATTATGCCCTGTGTTTGAAAGCACTATTTGAAAGCTTTCCGCGTGACTTTAATTATGAATGTGCATTGATATAGAAACAGTCTATTTCACCATTGTGATTAACAAGCTAGATAGCGATAAATCGCTCATCAAAAGCAAAGCATTATTCAGAAAACCTCGTGCACTGCACTGTATGTTAATCCTGTATAAACCAAATCCTCTCTTTACAACAAAACAATAACCATACCTAAGTGAGCGTTGTTTGCTAATGCTATTATTTTGAAATACACAATTTTGTCACATTAGTAGAAGTGACGAAATTAAACCACAATTCACTTTAATATCTTGTTGCACTTACAATTCTTTACAGAGAAAACTTAAACTTAAAAAAATGCTGTTTGTCAAAAACCAATATCGGTTTTCAGCGAAGAGACCTGTTAAGGAAATTTGACAGCGTAAAGGTAGGATTCCACATAACCTATAGCAACGATGTTGGAGGGTGCGTTAGCTAGTGCCTGTGACGTGTAAAACCACAAACAGCCAGTCAGTATCCGGTAACGGACACAAATAGGCGATTCCATGACAGTTTATAAGTAATACCTTGAATTTTCTGGGAATGTCCTCAGAAGACCTCTTCATTCTGGATGATTCTTGCATAAATGGTAAACAGTAAGAGGCAGGCAATATAGATCTCCTTAAAACACACAATTTATGTCAAAAACTTATTTTTTCGGTTGAGCGAACCATTTCTGAGATATTCTTTATTATTGGTTTGAATTTGCCAATATTTATACTTTTCTCAAATGCCTATATGTTATTTGCTTTTTTCATTTCTTGGCCTTGCAAAGAGAACGGAATTTGAAAGGCATCTCATAACAACCAGTTCCTAAAACATTTCACTGTCGCTTAAAGCCTACTGTATTCGGATATTCCCCTTGTACGTACAAGAAAATTAGCAATAAGGTAATTTCTGTAAATGCTTATGTCGATTAAAATGTAGTAGATCGAGAAGTAGGCATTTGCAAGAATAGTGTACAAGAATGAGTATGGCTCTAGATATGTATATTTGCGAACAGAGTATCTCTAAATAGAACTATATTAAAATCTGTATCGCAATAGATTACGAGATGATCACTTGGTGTATCTTCTGAGGTTACACACTTCGGCTTTGTCACCAAATATTGATAGACTTCCTAAACGTAGGCAATACCAAAGAAGTCATTAATGAATAGACGTTTATGGCATAAGATTTGAAAGTGCTTTCATAAATCAAACGCAGCATACATATAACCAAATCGCCACTGCAACACAATTGAGTGTCAAAAGAGTGGCACAGTCCGCTTAAAGTGGAAGGAGGTAAATCCAACCTCCCCTCTGTCGCAAACGTTGGACATCGCTTGGGTAAGCTATGTGGAAAGGACTACAGCGTGCCGGTTGGCCACTGTTAGGTAGCCTCCTGCAGTTCGGACATTTCCGGCATATTCTGTAATGACACGAATACACTTAAACGCGCATCATACTAAGTATATTGTTTAGAGAAGCGGTCTGCCACGGAATATGAGTACTGCACTACTCAGAGCTATACGATCTATCATATGAACACCATGACAACACACTGGCTGAAGATAATATCTGGAATATTATAGGCGAAAAGCTTAAAACGAACGAGATGGCTCCACGGCTACGTGCAAGGCTCGCATTAGGGAGAACCGCGGTTCAAATCCCATCGGACCATCTGCCCTGACAGATGCTTGATCAAAGCTTTCCTCAGTCGTCACAGTTGGTAAATGCCGGAGAGATATCATGATCATAGACACTGAACGTTTGCTTCCCAAAATTCCTTTCCCTACAGATCATATAATTAAACTGCTTGTACCGTCAGTGTTCACCACTGTAGTGGGTGGAGACGTTAAACGTCACCATAAAGAACATGGTTAAAACACCTTGTCTCTTAGAGAAAGCAAATATTTGTGATCCCTTGCGTATTGAATCAGAGATGACAAAACGAGATCGAAATAAGCAGAAAATAACTGGTGCACTGACTAATCAACAAGGTGTCTCAAAATCATAATGACAAAACACGGTAGGCTCACGGTAGGCTCAGTCGAAACACGGCAAGGGAATCCCAACGACAAAAATGGTAGACTCACAAGCTGTTCACAATCGGAACATGGTAACTTACCCACATGAACGTCTGCATCCACTATCGTTAATTTGTATATAGCCACTACAAACTAGTCCTACGAAGACTCATTCTTCTATCTACTTGAAGTGAATTGAGGTAAACCTTTGCAGAAATTGTTTTATAAACATTTCATTGTAGGTACAAGGGGCTTAGAGAGTAACAAATTATAGTGAGATTTAAAAGCAGGATGTAGTTGCTGTGCTTGAAACTCTGCATGAGATCACGAGAAACAAGCAAATAGCTTAACAGCATTTTAAAAATCATAAAAGTGTTGAAAAATTCAAACCCATAACAACGGATATCTCGAAAATGACCGATGCTATAAAAGAGTTAATTTACGTACATTGTGTGCTTTAGATGCATGTACTGTTATTGTAGTGTGGGTTCTGCCTATTCGTATTGTTCATCAGCTATACAAACTTATACAAAATTTCTTCCGAGGGAAGAGGATTTCAGAGGCTACTCTAAGAAAATTAAATATATAGGCACATTTTATTTTTCACATAAAACCTTAACTATATGGAATCTTAAAATTGTTAACGCCATTTTTGGGAAAATAAAAAATATGGAAACCTTTTCCATCCAAACAGTAGCGTGAGGTGGAGGATTTTCTTGCACATACGGGTCCTTTTTTTCTCCTAAAATGCATTTTTGGGTTCATGGGACCTCCAAACATGCATTTTCCGTGACATTTTGACATAAGTTTTGAGTGGAATGCAATACCTTCTCCACGTGCTCTAAGTATATAGTAACAGAGAAAGTAAAATGTGTTTTAAGAGCAAGGTTGGGGCGGCAGAACGAGGAAGAAAGTGAAAATTCGTGCGGAGATAAAAGGGAAGCTATTATCACCATAATATAAGCAACATTGTTGTGAAGTTGAACAAAGTACTGTCTGCTGCTCATTCAACAAGTTCTGTCAGCGTGATTCCTGTTCGATGCGCCAATGAGCGATCGGGAGAAGAGATTAGATGACCCTGTGTTCGACACCTTTAGTGGAAGCGTTATGTGCAAGGAAGAACTGACTAGTGACAAGAGGAAAGTAATAGTTTATTTATTTGCAAATTGTCAATAATTGAAAGCCTTTAAAATCATCTTAGCTCCATCGATATGCCCATAGAAACGTATTTTGCTGGGCACCTCCAGTGATGCTTTCTCAAATTAAAAGTAAATGAGACTTTAGGGGAATTTAGTAAAATTATCATCTTATAATGCAATGCAGTCGTAAAACTGTAGGTACGTTTATGAAATGCAAAATAGCTGACATAAACAATAAAACGAAAAATCAATGAAGTTCACATTTTTGCTATAACGAGAGAACAGT
Organism: Tenodera sinensis; assembly: GCA_030765045.1. NCBI lineage: Eukaryota > Metazoa > Arthropoda > Insecta > Mantodea > Mantidae > Tenodera > Tenodera sinensis. The sequence continues at coordinate 90,817,405 of CM060964.1, forward strand.
GAAGGTGATATATAAGCAATGTTAGCAAATGCTAAGCGAATATTCGGGGGTGTATTTGTTTGAAATTGATTCAAATTTAAGAATAGTTGCTATGATGAGCTGACTAAAAATGTACGATATATTTTATTGCTTCATACATTTTTTTCAGCAGAATGCAAGACCCAAATATTGTGAACGCACCTCAAGGGTACATACTCTTGTCAGCTTCTCCGTGGCTGACTGAACGGGGTGGCTCAGGCGGTAACGTCCATGATCCGCATTTGGGAGGTTGCGGGTTCGATCACCGTGGCCGACCTTTCTGACCCATGTGTTTTTCGGAGGTTTCCCGGGGTCGCCATGTGGTTTATGTATCCTCCGAAATTTCTGTCCCTCCATTTCGTTACATAAATCATTTCATTTCATCCTTCACCCGTTAGATTTCTTTCAGGGTTGGAAGCGTCGGCGAGCGTCGCGGCAGGTGTACGGCAGGGGGAACAAATACGCTGTGAAAATCTCGTCCCCTGGATTGGAAGGCGAGCCACTGGTTTCCGGGCCATCCAAGCCGGAGGGGGGGGGGGGGGAGTTAAGCTAGCCTGCGCCGGGTTGCTTCTAACTGAGAAAATGTAGACCCTGCCACTTGCTCTGTCTTGGCAACGTTCCGGCCGCCCTTCGGATCCATTCGCCTCATCCATCCTCCCGGGCGGTACCCCGTCAGGGGCATAGGCACAAAGATAGCCTTTCGGTCGAGGTGCTAAGTCCCCTCCCCAGCCTCCCAGTTGGCTGGGAAACTGTTGTAGTCTATAAGCAAATAGAATTTCATATACTAATATTTTTATTCACACATAACATTTTTTGCCTCTTAATATTCATGGAAATCAGTGAATGAAAGGTTGAAGCTTTGCGATTATTTATGCATTAAAATAATCTGATTTGAATCAATGGTACAGTTTGTACAGCAGCAGCCGTCCCCTCTCCAATTCGACAATGAAATTATTTGTGGACCCCTCTCTTCACTTCGTTGCTTTAATCATTAATGTGCTAGTTCATACGCTCATTTCAACACTGACAATTTGTTGCCTTGCTGTGTAACTGGTCGGTGCAATACATTTCATACAGATTTCGATAATTTTCCAACGTTAGTTGATTAATGAATGAGTACCAAAATAGAGTGACGAATCAGTCAATTGAAATTACCACCGCACCCCATTACAGTACATATGCAGGTAGAGGTAGAAACTAGTGTTTAGTGTTATTTGGAATAATTCCTAAAATGCAGGAAGGTATAGCATTATATAGTTCCAAAATAAGTTCCCCCCACCTTGTGCTAACGTGATTACTTAAGTAGTTTTATTACCAGTTCCCAAATAATCTCTGACCATAGAGAACACCCTGCATTACAATATAACAGTTATAATTAGCTATGTACGAGGCGTGTTTTTAAAGTAAGTACCGTCAGCAGCACAACCTACAAGCATAATAAACTATGCTTCCTGTAAATTGAATTAACTAAGTCTTCTATTATGCATATGCTCTTGGATATTTCCAAACCTGATTTTTTCTAATCCTTTAATAGCTTTGGGCAACACTACTTTTGGATGTGATTTTCAGAGGTTCATGCGACATCAGAGACTTTGCGGTTACAATAGTGGATGAATTTGCATAACATAGAGCGCTAATAACATTTACAATTCCATTGTAATGCACCGCATAATACGTGACGGCCTCTATCCAAGTACCCCATCTTGTAATTATTGGCGTCTGCATACACTTGCAAGGCAATGCTTCACCAGTTCGCACAGTACCACGGTACGTTGTTTTCGACTCTTGCTTCTATAATGGCAGTTGTCTGCACATTTGATGGCCGTGCTGTAGTTCTGAAGTCATTCTTACTCTGCGTCCAACTAACCTCTCTATCGCATGCGATCGCACACCCCTCCGGCCTTTAATGATGATGATGCGGATGATGATAACGATGAACATTTGGGCATACTACGATACAACAAAATGCGAATTTCCCAATTTAGCTGAAAACTTGTTTTCGATGTTGTCTTGTATAAACATTAGAGGGTTATAAATTTCAGTGTGATATCTCTTTTAGTTTTCGAGCTATTAACTTTTAAAGCAGAACCCCATTATTCTATTCTAAATGCTCAACATGATGCATTTTTAAAAATAGCCGTTTTTTAAAATTCTGAGTTATTTACTTGTTAATAAGCTACAGATCTGTCGTATAATTTTGTTTTACTAGTTTAAAGAAAATAATGTTTAAATTTTGCCATTTGAAATGGTCTATTTCTTAGTTTTATGTAGCATTAAAAATTAGTAAGTCAGAAAGTGAAAGGAAAATCGTTTATACGACGGATTTAATTGCTCGTATTTGGGGTGAGTAAATGACAAATTTCAGGATAATTGGAAAACTACTTCACGTGGAACAATTTGAAAAAGTGAATCTGCTGAAAAAAAAG